>JAQQSO010003430.1:0-13554 GCA_028658305.1 Pachyuromys duprasi
GGAGAGGTTGTGGAGAAAGAGGAACCCTCCTCCGTTGCTGGTGGGAATGCAAACTTGTAAAACTACTCTGGAAATCAATTTGGCGTTTTCTTAGACAATTAGGAATATTGATTCCTCATGACCCAGCTATACTACTCTTAGGCATATGTCCAAAAGATGCTCAAGTACACAACAAGGACATTTGCTCAACCATGTTATTAGCAGCTTTATTTGTAATAGCCAGAACCTGAAAACAACCCAGATGTCCCTCAGTCGAGGAATGAATACAGAAATTATGGTACTTTTACACAATGGAATACTACTCAGCAATTAAAAAGGAGGAAATCATGAAATTTGCAGGCAGATGGTGGGACCTGGGAATGATCATCCTGAGTGAGGTATCCCACAAGCAGAAGAAGCACTTGGTATATACTCACTTTTATAGACCTATAGGATATGATGGACATGCTGAAATCTATACACCTAGGGAAGATAAGCAAGAAGGAGGACGCAGGGTGGGGTGATCAATCCTCACTTAGATGGACAAACAGGATGGACATTGAATGTAGGAGAAAACAAGCAACAGGACAGGAGCCTACCACAGAGGGCCTCTGAAAGAAGGGTTCTTAAACAGCAGTGGCCATGTGCTAAAGCAATCATGGGAACATTCACATGCAATATTTGGGTGAAGGAAGACAGGAAAGAGGATACTGATGTGCATGCCAAGGTTTATCTACGATGGTCTTAAAGGAAGCCATTGTTAGGGAAGCTAGGTGTCATTGTTGATTTAATTGTAGAAGGTAGATAACTTGTGCCAAAGCTTGCCTATTAATGCAAGAGCATAGTGCATGATACAGACTATGGACATTTAT
The DNA here is from genome assembly GCA_028658305.1 of Pachyuromys duprasi. NCBI lineage: Eukaryota > Metazoa > Chordata > Mammalia > Rodentia > Muridae > Pachyuromys > Pachyuromys duprasi. The sequence continues at coordinate 852 of JAQQSO010003430.1, forward strand.
AAGCTTTGTACCTGCTACCCGAAATGAAATTCAGCAAGCGTTTCTCAGAAACTTAATTTTCTCAAAAAATACCTGCCATGCTTTACTGGTTTCATTAAAGGATCTTTCCTAATCAGCTGATGTTAGTAAGCAGAAATAACTAGGTATGATGTTTTAGAACAACAGGCTGTGAAGGTGTTACGATCAAATGTGATGAAGGAAGGAAAACTGTTATCTCCTGCTTGATTGCAACCATGCCATTATAGCAAATTAATTGGGACATGAAGCAAAGACCACATGGAGTCCAGGGTGATAAAAGCAGCGTGAACCTGTGTTATTAACACCTTTTCCTTGGAAACTTCCTCTCTAATAATATAACTTTGTAAACTCTTTTTATTTTGTTCATTAATTTCACTGAATCATTAAAATTAGATTAAACCTTCATGTATAAACACTTTAATCTACACGTTTTTATCTTCTGTGTGTGATCATAGGCTTGGAGTCAGGTGGCCACAGTATATGTCAGAACTTAGTCATTTACCTAAATATATATGGTCCAGTAAGATGACACGGTGGATAATGTGCTTATCCTCAAGCCTGAAAGCCTGAGTTCAATCCCAGAAAACACGCCGTGGAAAGAGAGGACTGACACCCACACATTGTCCTCTGCCTGCCTCATATGCACAGAGACACAAATGCTGATGTATGCATACATGTGCAGATATAGGACTAAAAATATAAACATGGTATATTAAGTCGTTTTTCAACTGTAAAACCTGGACATTAACACCTAGGTAAATAGGTCAATTTTTGACCAGTGAACTCCGTTCATATCTAGAGACTTGTATTATTTCCATCTGGTCAAAAATTGACCTATTTACCTAGAGAATATTTCCTTGTGTTTTTTTCACATATAACAATTAACTGATCTTCTCTAGGGAGCTGATTGATGTTTCTTTCCAAAAATAATCAAATTATATAAGTGCAAATAGGTTTTCCAGAATACCTTCATGGCGACTAAGTTGAACTTTGCTTCACTTTATGCTCTGATATACATTGCTGTGATCTTGAGCCACTGGTCTATTCCATTGGCAAAATGAACTCTCCATCTGATTTTTAAATTATTTCAATAATTTGCAATAGCTCTGAATAGAGGACGTTATAGCAAATGGACCATAGCTGGTTATGCAATTGAGCCTTATTAAAATTTAAAATATATCCATAAATACAAAAGCGCCTATTACAGATCAAATCTCAAAAAATTAAATATTCACAAATACAGATCATTTTACAAAACCACAGACTGACTATTATCTATGCCAAATAAGCTTGGCACTTACTACCCCATAAGCTTAACTAATTCTGCAATGAGAAAGTTGCCGTCACGTTAAACAACATGGTTTTGTTTTAACACCAGGAACATCCTGGAGGAGAGTGACAGCAAATGCAGCTCTTATTCACAGTGCAACATTGTAGTATTGATGTCTATAACTACTTACACCATGATGTATAAGTGATGTGCTATTTTATTTAATCTATGAGCACGGCTATGATTAGAACCTTATTTCATTGACTTGGTTTATATTCATCAAATACATATTCCTGATTTTTCAAAAGGTACAAAAAGCTTTAATTTCTGTACCTCTTCAAGAAGGTTTCTCTAATAAAATATAATGCTGTGCCCTGTGGTGGAGTGTTTACATCCTAATGATCATGATAGATCATTATTACGTGATTAATAGGAATATGAATTTTGGGAAAACAAGTAATACAATTAGAATCAAATTTTTATTTGTCTCAGAGAAATATTTTTAAAGTTAGTGGGCTATTAAATTGAACAGGGAAAAATAATAGAGTTCATTACATGGAATGCTCTATTTTGCCACAGCTGGAGTCTGTACTGTGTACTTATTAGGTACACACACTGGAGCAAAGTTGAAGAAATATGTATCACTACTAAGGAAATAATGTTTCCCATTAGGGGATCTTCAATGCCCTTGGGAGATGTAGAGAGTTATCAGTGAATATAAAGCATAGTGAGGTATCTTTATGTCATTCTTTACCCAACATGTACAATAAACTATAGAAATAAATAGTTTTGCTTCAGCACACTTCCCTGATCTGAAGGTGAAAGGGAGAAATGAAAATAAAAAAGTAATACATTAAGGTCTGAAATAGAAGGGATACATCCACAGTTTCCTGAGATACACTGAGATGGGAAAGTCTGTGTTCATTAATAAGGCAGAAGATGAAATAGGTGTTTCAAACAATTCCAGTGGTTCTTCCATTCCTCAAAAATCATCTCAGTCACACCTCACAGGACCATATTTTTGGAACATTGTTTGTGGAGACAACAATCAGGGACATGTGTTTACTGGCTGTGTATATTTTGGGAACTGGGTCAATTTAATGAGCACTCTGTCTGTTACTGAAAAAATAGAAGACTGAAAGGTTAAAGAATCAAAAGCTGATGTTGTACTATTTATAATCATTACTAAGAAAAAAATATTAGCCACCATTAGTTGAGCCCACACTATTTCCTAGTGTGATGTTAAGAGGTACACATTTGTCACAACATTCAATATTTTACTTTGGCTTTCCTTGGGTCACTTTAAGAAAGGAGTTGCTTGTTGGAATGCTGCAATGCTTTCATATTATTTACTTATGAGAAAATTCCCTTGAGAATAAAAACTCTAGGCTGTTTAATGAAGCCTCTAGGACAAAAACTAGGTCTGGATATGACTAAGCCTGGCAATTGCCACAGAACACTGAATTTCTTCCTGTAATATCTTCATTTTGAAAAAACAAACAACAAACCATCTAGTCTTCAACTCTAAGTCTATTGAAAACAAAACCTCCCCGTGTCTACCTGTGTCCATGAATGTCCTTACTGCTTTGTCATCATTCTAGCTACCTTCTCATCCACCATGAAAACAAGTATGGAAGAGCCATTTTTCCATGCAAAAGAAAGATTAAGGTCTGCTATCTTAACTTTTTAGAAGTTGCTAACTCAAAAAACATACAAGGATGTAGTTTAGTGAAGCTCATAGGCAATTCTAAACACATAGAATGATTATGGTTGTTTAAAATTAATTTATTTTGTTATTAATTACAATTTATTCACTTTGTATCCCATCTGTAGTCCCCTCCCTAGTCACCTCCCAATCACACCCTCCCTCCCTCCATCTCCTCCCATGCCCTTCCCCCAGTCCACTGATAGGGTCCTCCTCCCCTTCCATCTGACCCTAGCTAGGAATGGCTGCATTGTCTTCCTCTGTAGACTGCTAAGGCTGCTCCCCGACACCCCTTTAAGGGGCAGGTGATCAAAGAGCCAGCCACTGAGTTCATGTGAGAGACAGTCCCTGCTCCCCTTTGCTAGGGAACCCATTTGGAGACTAAGCTGCCATGGCTGCATCTGTGTACTGGTTCTAGCTTATCTCCATGCATGGTCTTTGGTTGGATGGAGTATCAGTCTCAGAAAAGACCCCTGTGCCCAGATGTTTTGCTTCTGTTGCTCTCCTTGTGGAGCTCCTGTTCCATCCAGGTCTTTCATCTCCTGCTTCTTTCATAAGATTCCCTGTACTCTGCCAAAGTTTGGCTATGTGTCTCAGCATCTGCTTTAATACCCTGCTGGGTAGAGTCTCTCAGAGGCCCTCTGTGGTAGACTCCTGTGTCTGTCATTAACATTTGATTTATAGAATATGATAGGGTATTCAAAATTTGCATTCGTGCCCTTAATTTTAAAAAGCTCCTGAACCTTTTTTAATTTCATAGGAATCACTCTTCACTAAAAATATTGACTGCTTCCCTTGTGCCTCAAATTCTTGTGTTTTGCTATTTCCAATGAAATGACATGTAATTTGGGGGAATTTGATACAGATTTAATGGATTTAGACATCAGGGACTACTTTAGAGCCAAACTGAAAGAATCACTTATTCATTGAAATCAAATAAAAATGTGAACATTTTCAAACCTCATAGTAAGAAGCTTTAATATATATATATATATATATATATAAATGTGTCATACATATATGACACATTAATAAAAACTACGAACTCCTATTAATGAATATTTCATGTCATAAAATTGGGGATTGTGTATATAAGGAGATAAGATTGTATCTAGAATTTTCATATTTAATATAGTATGCAGAAATATTGTGGTCTAAAAATTTTTCCCAGCTCAGTATATCAAACTGAACAAAAATACGATCACATTTATATTCCACCTCCCAACATTTGCACAAATACACCGAACCCAAAATATCTTTTGCAATTATCTTAATTACTGTTACCTTTGATTTATCTTACAAGGGTAATGCATTTGAAATTATAATTTCTAATTAACGTCAGTTAGATTTTGTTGGATTTTGAAAACATTAGTTCTTTGTTGGTTGGTCTGATATTTGAAATGCATTTTAAATCAGTGAATAGAAATGCCTTAATGACTAGTTTTCATTTCAAAATTAAGTATTTTTTAGAGTGCTGTTATTGCAGTGGCAGTAACTATTGAACTATCCCAGAGAAAAATATATTTTTCCAACAAGTATATTTGTATGTTTTAGTAGACAAAACTGATATGTTTTAAATAAATATCAATGCAAAATGGTTCGTCTCACTTAAATGCCTGTAACTTCTCTGTATGTAGAGAATTTCTCCAAAACTAGCCCTGAAAAGAAAACTGGAAAACAGAATGTTAACATCGTACCTTCCTGGGTAAACTTAGTTTTTTTTCACAGTGATTAACTCCAGTGTGTTGCTGCTGACTAATTTTGCATGATATCATCCTCATAACACATCTCCCTATGATCACCATGAGAAACAAATGGATAAGACAAGTGAAATGTGAGAAAATTATGAAGTATTAAATAGTGATGATGGGAGCTATGTTCATTAGTCCCACATCAAGTATTTAATTAGTATACATACATATATATATGGGAATCAGAAAAGGTACTCCAATTGGTCAATAAAGAAGATACATGAAACTTTCTACATTACAAGGCAGGGTTAATGCAAATACTGTGAGAATTCAGAGGAACAGGAATAATTATTTTGATCAAGACCTGATAAGATCAGATGGAAGGAGAGGAGGTCCTCCCCTATCAGTGGACTTGGAAAGGGGCACGGAAGAAATGAGGGAGGGATGGAGCGAGTGGGAGGGAATGAGGGAGGGGACTATGGCTGGGATACAAAATATATAACCTGATTAATATAAAAATAAAATAAAATAAAACAAAGTACATAACCTGTAATCAACATAAAAATAAATAAATTATAAAAAAGTGGGATAATTGGAGAAGGTAAGCACGGCACTATACAGACTAGCACCTGAATCGCAGTGTGACAGGTTGGAGGAAGTGTCGTGGATTTGAAGGGAACAAGTCATCTACTACCTGTTTTGGTTATCTGACATTCATTTCACTTCAGTAAAGAAGAAAAAAATTTTTTACTGATGAATTACTATCTCTAAGAAGTTTTGTTCTTATTGATCACGTTAACCTTGAGATAGCAATATTGCCTTTATTTTTTAATCAGCTGATACATTCGACAAATTAGCCATACAAAAATTACCTGATTTTGAAAATCCTAATTTCCCCCATATTTTATTATATCCCTGATTTTTGGAAAATGATGGTTGATCTTATTTTTGTGAATTAAAATACTTTTTCTACCAATATTTACTTCCTGCAAATACATGATGAATACAGAGAATAGGAACTTGCTGTGAGCATGCCTACATTTTAGTTTATGGTAAGAATGGAGGCAGCTGATAGATCTTAAATAGGCAATACTAAGTCATAGACTTTGAAACTTAACTTGAGCATCAAGTGTTCATTAATGAAAAATGACAAACAAGGTGAAAACTTTAAGACCAAAGTTTAGAAATACATTCTGGGAAGCTTTAGGACTACAATAAAGTGAAAATAGATGCATCTCCCTCAGCTCTGATTAACTTCCAGGAGTTTGTGAAAACAGTTTACTGTGTCACATGAATGAATCCAGACAACATCATCACCATTACCATCTTTAGCACCACAAACATACTATTTAACTAGCATTCCATATGTGGTAGGAACTCAGTACTCCCTTACATCATGTCAAATTCCTCAAAAACCATCTCAGTGTTATATCTAAGTACCCCTGTATAGGAAGAAACTGGAGAGCAGAGATGTTAAATCTGGGTGACGACTATATTGGTTACACATGACTGTGTATTCAGAATTTCCGTTTGCTTAATTACCATACACTTTTACTCTGAGAAAATGTATCAGTATTCATGTTTGTTTGTTTTCCCCCCAAAAAATATTCATTAAGGTCACTTCAAGTCTCAAGTTCCACCTGGTAGCTTACACTATCTGTCTAAATTCTTGGCTTGTTTCATTTATAATCTGTTCTGTGTGTTCCCTTTCTTCTCTTTCTTACTCATAATTTCAGGATTATGTTTCAGTACCTTATTTTATAGGTATCAGAAGTGAGAAGCTTAATGCCCGTGATGAGACATTGAAACGACATAGCTTCTAACCAGGAGGGATGCTAGGGATGGACATCAAAATTTCCTGGAGGACTCATCTGGGTAAGAACAGACCCAGGTATGTTACTATAAGGGAAAAATATCCCTGTTTCCACACCACCATCCTGTCCTGACTGTGGTTGTTAAGAAAAAAGGATCATTTAACTCAGAACTATAAACACAGAGGCTGTAGCTGCTCATCTTCCTAAGTGTTACCGGTTTGCCTCTTTACTCTTACACACATAACACAGTAGACAAACATTTCTGAATAAATGAGCAGCAGGTGCACTCATATTTTCTTGCCAAGAAGTTGTGCCAATATTAAGCAGCACTGATGAGCCATAGCTTACATCTGTGGGTTTCACTGCTAGGTTTCAAAGAGGAAAGTAGAGTGGAACAGACAAGGTCAAAGAAAAGCCTCTCGGGCTTGCCAAAGAACCAAATATTGCCCAGGTTGGAAAGTGTTTAGGGGCATAGGAGGCATAGCTACACAGGAAAAAAAATCAGAGCTTTTGAACTCTGGTATGTTTCACTTTTGCTGAAGAATATCCATAGGAATATAAACTGATTTTAAAAGTCTAAGCAATTGTAAAACTGTTAATATTGACCAAGGTGTCCTGAAGGCTTTGCTCTTATCTGTTAACCATTATTCATCAAACACAAAGAATCTTTTGATGGAAAAACATAAATCGGCCCACTAATATATAATTTTGTACAAATATATGGTTATAGAAAATAGAAATCATATCTGAATGTAGAAGTGCCTACTACTAATCAATAAAACTGTTAAATACTTAGTATAGCAGTTTCTGGATATTTTATATCTGAAATAATCACATTACATGCAAGTACTCCTTTATACATATTTCTAAAACAAACAAAGGAAAAACCTATTACTTAAGAAGGGCACTGGGAAATACATGGCTTTGTCTGTGTAGTATGATATGACCACTTTGATTCTGTTATTTGTCAAGATTTGATGCTTATTTTGTTCTATTATTATATACAATAGTAAAGTGTTATTAGTTCAGTATAAAATGTTTAAAGTATATTTAACATTTCCTATTATGTTCATCCTGCAATGCATCTAAATTCTAGAGGAAAAAATGCCCATAAACTCAGAGCATAGCATTTCAGAGTTCAACATAGAATGTGTATATAATAAAAGCACACATGCATATATACACAAAAATGGGGTGACTATCTTGAAAATATCTTGCCAACATTTGAATGTGCTGAGCACCTTTCTAAAACCTCTCTATGTCGATTAACGTCTATGCTTAACTCTGGTTAACATATATCTGTAAAAATGTTTATCTTTGTTTCATAAGGAAAACTGGTTAAAATACTTCCTAATACCTTGGTACAATAGCTCCTATGTTTTACAAGACCACTGCCTGATGATTGTGCATTGTAAGCTGAATATAATCAGACATAAAAAATCACTTCAGGATAAACAATTTTAAATGGGACCTCAAAAAACTGAAAAGCTTCTGTAAAAGAGAGAGAGAGAGAGAGAACACAGTCAAGAGAGAAAAAAAAAAACAACAACAACAACAACTATACTGGGAAAAGATCCTTGCCAACCCTACATCTGACAGAGGGCTAATATCCAGAATATATGAAGAACTCAAGAAACTAAACACTAACAAACCAAATAATCCAATTAAAAATGAGACCGGATAGACTTGGGTCAGATGGAAGGAGAGGGGGACCTCCCCTATCAGTGGACAGGGGCGGGTATAAGAGGAGAAAAGGGACAGAGAGTGGGAGGGGGCTACAGCTGGGATACAAAGTGAATAAACTGTAATTAATTAAAAACTAAATAAATTTAAAAAAGAAAAAAATGGTGTACAGAGCTAAACAAAGAATTCTCAATAGAGGAATATAGAATATTGGAGAAACACTTAAAGAAATGCTCAACATCCTTATCCATCAGGAAAATGCAAATAAAAATTACTTTGAGGTTCCATAAACCCATCAGAATGTCTCAGATCAAAAATTCAAGTGACAACACATGTTGGAGGGGATGTGGAGAAAGGGAAATTCTCCTTCATTGCCATTGGGAGTTCAAACTTATACAACTACTTTGGAAATTAATTGTTGCTTTCTCAGAAAACTAGGAATAGTACTACCTCTAGACCCAGCTATACCACTTTCGGGTATATAACTGAAAGATGCTCAAGCATACAATAAAGACATTTGCTCAACCATGTTCATAGCAGACTTATTTGTAATAGCCAGAACATGGAAACAACGCTGATGTCCCTCAACCGAAAAGAGGATACAGAAATTGTGGTACATTTACACAACGGAACACAACACAGGAATCAAAAACAAGGAAATCATGAAATTTGCAGGCAAATGTATAGAACTAGAAAAGACCATGCTGAGTGAGGTAACCCAGAAGCAGAAAAACACACATGATGTATACTCACTTAAAAGGGGATATTATCTATATAAAATAGGCTAATCCACAGTTCTAAAGAAACTAAACAAAAAGGAGAACCCTAGGATGGATGCTTAATTCTTATTCAGAATGGCAAACAGAATAGACACCGGTAGCAGTGAAAGAGAGGGAACAGAATGGGAGCCTCCCATAGATGTCCACCTAGCAGAGGATTGAAGCAGATGTAGAGACCCACAGCCAAACTTTGGGCAGAGTACCGGGAGTCTTATGGAAGAAGGTGGGAAGCGGGTAGAAGGACATGGAAAGGACAGTAGCTCCACAAGGAGACCAACAGAGCCAACAAATCTGGGCCCAGGGGGATCTGCAGAGACTGATGTACCCACCAAGGACCACGCATGGAGACGACCTAGACCCTTGCTCAGATATAGCCCATAGGCATCTCAGTCTCCATGTAGGTTCCATAATAAAGGAAGCAGGGGCTGTCTCTGACATGAAGTAAGTTGTTTGCTCTTTGATCACTTCCTTCTGGCGGGGCATCTTTGCCAGGCCACAGAGGAAGAGGATCCAGGCAGTCCTGATGGGACTTGATTGGTTAGGGTCAGATGGTAGGGGAAGAGAACTCTCTCTTACAGTGAACTACATTAGGTGGTTTGGGAAGAGAGGGAGGGAGGGTGAGACCTGGAGGAGATGAGGGAGAAAAAAATCACTTCAGAATCCTAGCCTCCAGAACATATTTAAGCAATGTATAATGATATTAGGATACTAGCTTGGGAAAAGAACAAACTTCACCACTAAAACATTCATAGTTTCCACAGAACGGTAACTGATTTTGTACCCTCAGAGGATCGAAAATCAGTTAGAGCATAGTGAGGAACCATCTCGAAGTATACCCTGAGTTCTGTGTTTATTTGATGTCTTGCCATCGTTTAGGGACATGTGCAACACATCTTTAATATAAACACTCTACAAAAACCTGCATGAGGCCACTGGCTTCCTATCCTTTAGTGACTTTTAAAGGGTTTTGTTCTTTCATTACTTTTATTGCAGTTCCTGGTTGTTTGCTGAGACTCAGTGTGAACCTTAGTTCTCAGCAAGCTTTCCCTGATCTCAGATATATTTGCCATATGTATCACTATTTCAGCAACATCCTAGGCATGCCATAACTAACAATGTTTAGTTTTGACAATGATAGCAGATTAGCTATGGTGTTAGACGTACTACTCCTTACTACCGCCAGAAGTCCTGCTCCGTATACCATAGACATGGTATCGAGAGCTTTACTTTTACTGTTAAGGTTCTAACAGTGAGAATTATTATTTCTGCTTTCCATCTGAGAGATATTGACTTTATTTTAATGTCTTCTGTATCTACCTCTCTCTCTAAAGACTTCTTATATTTTGTGTTTTTTTCTTTTTCTCTTAATTGGTTTAGCTCCATATTCATTTATTTCCCCAAAGAATTTTCTTCCACATTTATGCTAGTTCTGTGTGTGTGTGTGTGTGTGTTTTAGATTTCTAGATCATCTTCTGCTTTTCTCCCTATTGACCTCATCCTACGTAGGGTGGTTTTATTTATTTTCTAACAAGCTTGAGCCTAGAATGTTCAGATCATTTGAATTTTTTTCTCATTGTAGTAACATAAACATTAAGTTTACAAATATCCACTGAGTAATGTCTTTAGGTTTGGGTCATGTTACTTGAATGAAATCCATGTTCTCATTCTGAGACACTGTATTTGAAGTCCTTTATGCCTGTAACATACAAGCCAGTGATTTCTCCATTGGAGAGTGAAACATATTTCCTCATCAGAACACTGAGCCCTATTACAGTCATCACTCTCTGTTGGGTTCCCTTGCAAACATGGTTTGTTCTATTTGTGCCTACACAGACTTCTGGCCATTGTTGTTTCTTCTGGTGTCACTTCAGTGTTGTTAGGTACATTATTGTTGCTAAAAAGCTAAGCCATGTAATGGAAAAAGATGGCATCTTCAACAAATGGTGCGAATCTAACTAGATGTCTAAATGTAGAAAATGCAAATAGATAGATATTTATCTCCCTGCACAAACCTCATATCCAAGTGGATCAAACATCATATATACTAAATCTGTTAGAAGAGAAAGTGGGGGAAGAACCTTGAACTCATTAGCACAGGAGACAACTTCCTGAACAGAACACCAACAGCTCAAGCTCTAAGATCAACAAATAATAAATGGGACTTATTGAAACTAGAAAGCTTCTTTAAGGTAAAGAACACTGTCAATAGAATGAAAAGACAGTCTACAGACCCGGAAAAGGTCTTCACGAATCCTATATCCAACAAAGGGCTAATGTCCAGAATATATAATGAACCCAAGGAATCAAACACCAATAAACAAGATAACCCAGTTAAAATTAGGGCACAGAACTAAACAGAAAATTCTCAAAAGAGAAATATCAAATAGCCTAGAAGTATTTAAAGAAATGCTCAACTTCCTTGGTCATCAGGGAAATGCAAATCAAAATGATGCTGAGATTCCATCGCACACCAGGCAGAAGGGCTAAGATCAAAATTACCAGCAAATGCTGGTGAGGGTGTGGAGAAAGTAGAACCCTCTTCTGTTCCTGGTGGGAGTGTAAACTTGTACAACCATTTTGGAAATCAATCTGGCACTTTCTCAGATAATTAGAAAGGCTTTACCTCAAGACCCAGCTTGAGATATTTTTATGTCTCTGGTAAATAATTTATCAAAAAAATTTAAAAGAATAAGTTTTAAAAGTTAGTTGTTTGATTTTTATTATTAGTTTTATTGAATCCCTATTTGCCTTAACAATACATTTTCTCTAAACACAACTCATTTGAGATACTATGATTATGATTATCTCACATTAATATGCTAATTCCTTTAAAGATTATATTCAGTTGTGATACATAAGGCTTTAACCACTATTGTCTTATTTAGGTTAATTAAAATACTATCTCATTTTATTTTTCTATACAATTACTCTATTTTCATTTAATGATTTTCATAATAAGATTACAGTATATTTTCTATTGAGTACACTTCTTTTCTAAATATTAGTTTTATGATTAAGTTCATTAAAAATATCAATCAGGTGCACTCCCACTGAGGATTGGCCTGCTTTTCTTTAGTTGTATAAAATCTACTCTGTAAACTAGTACTAAATTATCAATTCCATCATGATAAATATAACAACTAATTCCACTAGTTGATATGGACTTTGTTGACTGGCCCTGAATATGCTGTGTTTATGTAACAATGAAGAATAGTCCAAGTATTCGATGGGATTGGAAGAGCATTCCTCTCTCTTTTTCAATGCTGAAGCATGCTAGAATTGCCGACCATTAATGATTTTGACCTTGCTCATTGCTTTACTCTTCTTTTATATTCAAAGTTGTGATGCAAGTGACCTATTACATTTCTGATGCTAGTATAACTTTGCACATATTCTCCCCTACACAGCCTCCAAGACATTTCCTGGATAGGCTGGTAGCTCTGTTTCATGTCTGAAAATTCATTAAAAGATATAATTCACAGAAGGAATTACTATTTTTTCCTCAGTAGCATTGGTCTCTCTTATATCAGCATCTACTATCTTGTACTATAATGTATAGTGTCCATGCAATGTGTGACAACAAGTTGATATATACCCTTTATACTTCCACTCTCCCTACAAATTTAAAATTTCTATGTGTACATTAGCTGCAGAGAAAATAAGAGACTTTTCTTCCTGGCTTGTGTGTAGAATCACTCTTACAATGCATAAGGACTGAAAATAACTTTCTTCTGGATCCCACC
>JAQQSO010003431.1:0-13553 GCA_028658305.1 Pachyuromys duprasi
TGATGTCAAAAATGCAAATATTTTAATGTTTATTTTTATACTATACTTTACATCCAGCACTTGAAGAAAGAAAATGATTATGATGTTTTAAAAATACAACCACTGGATTAGACATACTCCTTCATGATTACATCTCATCAATACCTCAGAACACAAAAGGACACTGAGTTAATGAATACAATAAGAAAACAATGGGGAAATTCAGTTTAATACACAGAAATTCAAAAGGAAATTTCAGGACCTTGATCAGAAGCTTTCACTAAGTGGTGGGGCTACATGCTACTTCATTGTAGACAGAGGTTCACTGCAGGCTAAGGGGAAAGAATGTTTACCCTCTGAAGACATGATCTAAGAAATGGGGACCAAACACTCATGGAGAACTGGTTAGCCATCAAGAAGTCCCCGGTAAGGACAAATTCAGAAGCAGCTAGCCACCTTTACAGAGCCTGAGTCTGTCTTAAAAAACAAAGCTTGTGGAACAGTACTTATAAACACAGCATGATGAGATTTTGCCATTCTATAAATAATATTCAGGGCACTGAGCTGATTCTAGCTGGGGCTCTTTTTGGCATGAGAAGGTTTGGGTGAACAGCAGACATGGGATGGCCTACTGATGGACCTTCTCAAAGTACTCTTTGGAAGCCGTTGGGCTTGGTTTGATCTGAAAATTAAAAAAAAAAAAAAAAAGAAAGAAAATTAAATTGGTTAAGAGGGATTTCATGATACTAGTCTCAACAGTGAGTTCAAAGCTCCCAGTTTTTTTGTTTTTTGAGGCAGGGTTTCTGTGTCTAAAAGCCCTGGCTGTCCTGGTACTCATTTTGTAGACCAGGCTAGCCTCTAATTAAAAAAGATTCACCCATCTTTGCCTCCAGATTAAAGGTGGGTGCTACCACACCTGGCCCAAGCTCCCAGTTTTAAACTAAAACTTCTTTACTTTTGAAGATTAGCCTATTTTGTTCAAAGCATATAGATGAAAGTTAACTAGCAGCCTGAGTAGAAACTGCGCAGCCAGGTGTCACCTAATCACACTAAGCTAGTACCCCTGTAGCCTCCCTTGATAGAGTACCCTTGAGGCTGAGAAGACCTGAAATTGGAACCTAGTGCTCTCAGGAAAACAACTTACCGTGGGGGACTCTGGTGTCCAGTTGGCTGGGCAGACTTCTCCATGGGTTTCTACAAACTGGAACGCTTTCACCAAACGGAGGGTTTCTTCTACGCTGCGGCCCACTGGGAGGTCGTTGATACTCAGGTGTTTGATGACACCATTAGGGTCAATAATAAAGAGGCCCCTGCACAGAATTTATCCTCATTAGTGCTAACAAGCCTAGAGCCAACAACTCATTTCTGTCCTTTTATGTCTTTAGTTGTCCTTTTAAAAAATTCATCAAGCTGTGAAATGCTTGAAAATGAGGGTTTTAGGGACTGAAGAGACTGTTTAGCAATTAATAGTCTGTACTATCTATCCACAGGACCTGAGTTCAAGTCTGAGAACCCATGCTGGGGAGCACACAATGCCTGTAAATCCTGCTCCAAGGGATCTGACATCCATTTACAGCTTCCAAGAACAAATGTACTGGAATGTACATACTTTCACAGTCACACACATACTTAAAAGAAAAACCAACCTGTAATTAGTATTATAAAAGTTTGTCACCGTTTAGTAATGACAGATGTTTTGAAAATACAAGGCCACCATGAAAAGCATACATCATGGGAACATTGCAAAACTGTGATATGAAATCTAAAAGGAATGAACTACAGACAGTAAAGACTTTTACTCACTGCCTACCATGCATTCTTTGGACTCCTGTATCAGACTCTGCTTTAGTAACCACATATATGTAAGAGGGAGAGACGTATGTTATCTATATCCAATGAATATATAAAACTTCACCTTAAAATTTTTTTTATGTGTGTTTGTTGTATATACACACATGAAGTCCAGCTCTGGAGCTGGAATTACAGTGGCTGAGTTTTACCAAAATTAATAAACAAAAATGCTTTACTAGAGTCTTTATAAACCCTTAAAAATCAAGACGACACTAAAGTAGGCAAAACTATTTCGTCTCGAAGAACAGTTCTTACCTGAGTGCAATACCAGCACCTTCCAACAGCACTCCATAGTCTCGGGCTATTTGCTTAGTTAAATCCGATAACAGTGTGATGTTCATGTGGCCCAAACCACCATTCTAATAAAAAGGCATAAATAAATAAATAAATAAATAAATAAATAAATAAATAGATAAATAAATAAATAAATGGGCTGGCTTTCTAGGGTGGTCCTACAGGGTCTGGACCATGTACCAATGTTTGAAAATAACAATGATGGTTGTAAATAAAAGTAAATTCAAATAAGGAAATTCTATTTAACATAATTTTCCCTCTTGCAGCCACCCTAAAGCAAATACAATCATATTATTTATTTATTTTTATTTTGTGTGCCTGTGTGTTTTACCTGCATATAAGTGTACTAAAAGCACGCAGTGTTTAGAAGGCCAGGAAAGGGTATCAGATCTCCTGGAGCTGGAGTTAAAGACAGTTGTGAGTGGCCATATGGATGTTAGGAATTGAACCTGGGTCTTCTTGCAGAACAGCAGTGTTTTTAACCAATGGTCCATCTCTCCAGCACCTATTATTTATTTTTTTAAAAGATTATTTATTTAATGTAGATGAGTGCTCTATCTGCACTCTGAGCCATCTCTCTAGCCCAGCATCTATTATTTTGTTGTATTAATTGATGTGTGTATGTGTGGAGTATGGGGTGTGGACATGTGGCATTGCACATGTTCAAAAGTGAAAGAACAACTTTGTGGAGTTGTTCTCTCCTTCCACTTTATGTAGGCTCCAGTGGTAGGCTGTCAGGTTTGCTCAGCAAGTGCTTGATCTGCTAACCACCTCAATGACCCACCTCCATTATTTTAAAGATAAGGAAACTGAAGCCCAAAAAGGCTAAGAACGTTTCTTCAGGCCACTGCTAGAGACTGATTGACTTTTCTTTATCTTTATGAGACAGAGTCTCATGTAGCAATGGCCTCCAACTTAACTCTGTAGCCAATGATGACCTTAAACTTCTGATCTTCCTGCCTCAACCTCTGAAATGCTGGGGTGACAGGCTATGCTAACCCACTTAGTTTATATGGTACTGGGGTCTGAACTCAAGGTTTCTTACATTATATAAATGCTGTGACCACACCCTGTCCTCTTTTTCTAATTTTTTATTTTTTTGAGACAGGGTTTCTTGGTGTAGCCTAGAACTCATCTGTAGACCAGGCTGGCCTTGAACCCACAAAGATCTGCCTGCTTCTGCCTCCTGAGTGCAGGGATCAAAGGTGTGTGCAACAACCACCTGGCTCTTTTTCTAATTTCTTCTAATTTTAAAGCAGCTATTCAGATGAAAACTAATTACTTAAATATAAAAATATATAATTTGAATACCAAATTATCCAAGTCACTATTGTTAGTCCTAGAATATACCTAGTGAATTCTTTAGTTTTACTAGCAGATTTGTACATATCACACAGAACAGTACAGCAAGCTACTAAGGATTCAAAGTACAGGCTCAAGAGGAGGCAATAGATGCCAGCCATGTGCCCTGACCCACTGAGTCTATCTCCATTCCTATGTGAGCCTTGGGAAATATACACGGGACGAGCAGTAAAGATAAAATGTCCAAGGAGTTGTTACCACCATAGTTTACACACTGCTGACAGGTGAGCATCTACAAAGAACCTACTTCCATGGGATATGGCTCACCTGGATTTGGTCCCCAGCAAGGTATAAACCAGGTTTTGGAAAGTGGAGGCTGGAAGATCAGAAGCTCAAGGTCATCTGAGCTAATATATCCAGCTAAAAGGCCAGCCTGAAATTCGTAAGACACTGTTTTTGAAAGGAAAAAAGGGGGTAAAAGGCAGGCAGACAAGAAGCTTACTTCAGACTAGCTATACTTTGATAACCTCTAGACTTTGTTTTAACTCTTTTCTGTAAGTACAGGAATCAGGGGTAGCTGGGGAATGAGGAAGATACTGACCAATGATTAGTTAGGTAAGAAGAATAAGTTCTGTCCTTCTGTACAATAGGTGACTATAGTTAGAACACAATGTGCCTTTTAAACTAGCTAAAAGAGGATTCTTCTTTGTTTGAGTCAGGTCTCACCATGTGGCTCTGGTTGTCCTGGAACTCCCTATGTAGACCAGGCTGCTTAAAACTCACAAAGACCCTCCGACCCTCCTGCCTCTGCCTTCTGAGTACTGGGATTAAAGGCGTGAATCACCCTCACCAGGCTAAAAAAGGAATGATTGAGGAATGATTGAGGAAAGAGTACTGAATAGCCTAATTTGATCCTCCATAATGTAGACATTGTATCCCATAAATATATACAATGGTTTTTTGTTGTTGTTTTGGGTTTTTTTTTGTGACATCGTTTCTTTGTATACCTTTGGCTGTCCTAGACTTGCTTTGTAGACTAGGCTGGCCTTGAACACACAGAGATCTGATGGCCTCTGCT
Organism: Pachyuromys duprasi; assembly: GCA_028658305.1. Taxonomy (NCBI): domain Eukaryota; kingdom Metazoa; phylum Chordata; class Mammalia; order Rodentia; family Muridae; genus Pachyuromys; species Pachyuromys duprasi. The sequence continues at coordinate 4,505 of JAQQSO010003431.1, forward strand.
TCCTTGAGTACTGGGATTACAGATGTGTGCCACCACACCTAGCTTATACAATGTTTTTATTGTGTAGTCTGTATTATTTGTGAATTAGAAATGAAACCAAAGAATAAAATAAAATCAAGGAAAGGTAAATGTCACCCAACCTACCTTCCTTGGTGTATTGATCCAGGCAAGATGGCTAAAGTGTGAATCCACTGAAACTGCAACTACTTCACAGTTTACATCATGAAATTCATTGGCTTTGTCACTGAAAGCAACAATTTCTGTAGGGCACACAAACGTGCTTGGAGGAAAAAAAGTTTCATCAGAGCATATAAAAACAAAAATTTAAGATATAAACAGTAAGTAATCTAAAAACTAAATTGATTTGCTTAGGGGTGAAAAATGTAATGGGCCGGGTATGATGGCACACACCTTTAATTCCAAAACTCTGATGTAAAGGCAGGAGGATCTGTCAGTTCAAGGGCAGCCTGTTCTTCAGTGAGTTCCAAGACAGCCAGGGCTATGCAGAGATACCCGTACTTCAAATAAATAAACAAATGCAGAGGCGTGGAGGCACATTTGATAAGTTAAAAGAAAATCTGTATTTAAATAAAGCACACTTATGAAAAACACTCCTTTTGTGGGGGAGGGACAAGTTTCAAGACAGGGTTTTTCTGTATAGCCTTGGCTGTCATGGACTCAGTTTGTAGACCTGGCTGGCCTGGAACTCAGAGATCTGCCTGCTTCTGCCTCCCTGAGTACTGGGACTATAGGTGTGTGACACCATGCCTAGCTGAAAAACTTATTTCTTTTACTATGTTCTCATTTTCCATCCAGATTGGTGTAAAGTTAAACTGGCTTAGAGAACCATTAATCAAATGCATGAAAGACAGAATTGTGTAATCTAGTGATCAAGTGCTTGCCTAGCATGCACAAGGCCATAGGGTTTCATCCCCAGGACCACAAGAAAAACTAACAGAACCATATTGAAACTCCTCCATTAAAAGGAAGGCCATTTTCTCCTAGTAAGTTCACATGAGCTACAGATGGCCCAGGTCAATGGACAAAAATTAGAAAGAATCTTCCTCTTCACTAGAAGAGAAATTTCAGTGTGGGTTAGAAATCAACACCTGCTTTCTGAGGGACGTGAAAATACAGAATCAAACTTACAAATCCAAAGGGTAGAAGAAAAGCACCAAGTATTTCCCCTTAAAGTCATCCAGACTCAGCTCTTTGAACTCTCCATTGATAACAGCAGTGCCCTTAAAATAGGGTGCATGCTGTGTGACAGCAGGGGCATGGACTGAGGAACCTAAAAAAGACCGCACACTTGTATGTAGCTTGTCATCCACTGCATCAAGTACTGCATGATTTTATTTAAACTCCTTTTGTTGAAACTTATCATAACTGGTGATATAAGTCGTTTATTAGTATAACTCAATGAGATGGTTCACTTCAGTTCATCTTAGGTACAGTAATTTTCCTTTCAGCACAATTCCAAATAATATAAAATTCAACTCAGCAATAGGGAGAAGTGTGTTTGTATGTGTACACATGAGCATTAAAATAGGGAACACCCTCCAGCACTGATCCTCAGAAACCATCTGCACTTTTGTAAACCTTTTCTCTCTTTTAATAGTCTTTTATAAACTCAGAGCTCACCAAGTACGGTAGGCTAGCTGGCCACCGAGCTCCAAGGATTCACCTGTCTCCTCTTCCTTGAGTGCTAGGATCACAACACACCACCATGCCTGGCGTTATATGGGTTCTGAAGATCGAACTTGGGTCCTTATGCTAACTTAGTGGCTGATTTAGCTATCACTCCAGCCCTGAAGAAAACTTTTTTAAAAGAATGAAAAACAGGAAGAATGAAATGCCCTGAGATCTAAAAGAAAGAGGACAAAGGCAACAGGGAGGATCACAGAAGGCAGCCTACATGGAGATGGCTCAGATTTTGTCAAGTTTAGGGCCAAATAGCAGGAAAGTTCAGGGTGTGCACATCACAGTCTGGCTTGACCAAGAGTCCAGTGCACAGGGAAGAGGAACAAACTCAAAGCAAAGTCAGAGCAAGTCCTAAACGGACCCTCAGTAACAAGCAGCAGAATTGGCTCTTCTCGAGTCTGGGAGACTCTAATGCAGGAAGACAGCTGTTCTCAGTCAGATTAGGTTGTCAGGAGGATAAGACTGATAGGCAATGACTGTAGTTATCTTAGTGAGAGTCATTGAGGCATGGCAGAGGGAGCACTAACAGCAAGATACAGGACGCATTTCAAAGCTGGGGTTGGGTACCACACAAGTATAGCTTGGTCATGTATTGTGTGTTCATTTTATCCAGTTGTCTTTTTATTACTGAGTTGTAATTTAGGTATCTTAGAGGAATATCCTTTGTTAAGTATATTATACAAATATTTTATTTTTCCTAGATTATAGCTTTCTTTACTCTTTTACTTTTTTGGGGAGGGGGGAGTTTGTTTATTTGTTATTCCCAAACAGAGTTTCTATGAAGCCCTGATTGACCTGGAACTTGTTTTTATTTTTTAATTGTTTTTTCAACACAGGATTTCACTGGGTATCCCTGGCTGTCCTGGAACTAGATCTGTAGATAAGGCTGGCCTAGAACTCAAGAGAACTGCCTGCCTCTGCCTCCCAAGTGATGGGATGATAAAACGCGTGTGCGTCCACCACCTACTTTCCATTCATTTTCTTCCCATTTTCTTAAAAGTAGATCTTAAATTTTTGACACTGCCAAATATTCACTGTTCCTGAACAATTCCTTATAGATCCAGCTACACATTCTTATACTGCACTTAAAAAAGCTCTGAGGATGTCTCATGTGTTGCCAGGGTCCAGAGTTGCTGATATGGGTTCTCTTTACCTGGGTGCAGCTAGAATAGAGTAACACTTACTGGTGCTAAAGGCAAACTTTGCTTGGGCAGAGGCAGACCGCAGTATGTCTGTCAAGCAGGTTCTTCTAGAAGCAATAGGCCTAAGAACTGCTGAGGCAGAAATACCCCGGGAAATAGCACTCCCATGCCGCCGAACAACCTGGAAAGAGAAATACTTTCTATTAGGAAGACTTTTTTGGAAGAGTAACTGAAGTCTGGCCTTGTTGCTGTAGTCCTTTGTGAATGGTGACCTCCAGCTGTTTCTTTTCCCAGTGAACCAAATACGAAATCAAATAAAAAGCATGGACTGAGTCTACATGTTCTCAACATTCCCTTTTGCTTTCTTCTCCTTAAAGACTGCAAGGCCAAGGGAATCATATCAACGTAGCCCCAAGAATACAAACCTCCAAAATCCAGGAAAGCTAGGCTAGGCTAAGTTAGTTAAGTCTTCCCAAACCCCATCCAGGGCTATCTGCTGCACGTAGCCACGTCAAGGTTTTTCTCAGAAAAACGCCCAGGATTTCAGTGAAGGAGTAAGGCAAAGTTCATGGCCTGGGTGAGTTTGGCCAGAACTCAAGGGAAATGTTTGCTCAACCTTAATGTCTAACATGGCTCAGGGAAGAGGTAGGGGCTGCCTTAAGCCCCGTGATGAGATAGAAGGGCAAGAGGATAATAGGCTGCTACTAGAAAAGTAGATACTAAGGCAGAGTCCAGCCTGAGTGTGGGAATAGAAAGCAGCTTCCGTTACTGCAGCACTTTGTTCATACAAAGGAAAAAAGAAAGGAAAGCAGACTGAGGTTCAGAAATGAGAAATCAAGTCAGGAGGTGCATGCCTTTAATCCCAGCACTCGGGAGGCAGAGGCCGGCGAAACTCTGTGAGCTCCTGGCCAGCCTGGTCCACAGAGCAAGTTCCAGGACGGCCAGGGATACATAAAGAAACCTATTTCTAAAAACCACACAAAAAAAGTCACTTTCCCAAGGTCATATTTAGTGACCAGACCATAGAATACAGGAGCCAACAAAGCCAACCCTTCGGTGCTTTAGTGAAGAAGCAGCATGGGAACCCTCGACTCTGAAACGTAACTACTCCAAGAGCGAACCATCCTCTTGGGCATGGGGAAAGGCTGTCCTGCGCAAGCGCTGGGGCCTTCCTGGCCGCAAAAGGCCTCGGGATCCGCGAGGTGAGGACTCCCTCCTATAAGGGCTAGTGGCCAGCAGACCACGAGAGCGCGGTCCTGTCCTGGAAGCAGGTGCCGGCCGGAGTCGCTGCTGTGCCATGCGCCTGCCCGGCTGGCAGCCACTCACCGAAGACCAGAGCAACCTTCCCGCAACGGCCGCCATCTTCAGTGCACGCAGGAGGCACGGTAGGCGGAGATCGCTGCGAGCAGCCAGCCTACCCAGAGTGTGCGGCTTCTGCGCCGGGATTCCCTCTGGGGCGAGGCGGGGCTTACAGGGAGGGGCCGAGGAGGGAGGGGTGTTGGCTTACGTAAAGGGGCTGGACCTCGACGAGTGGGTGTGGCTTAGGAGAGAAGGCGGAGAACCACTTCTTCCTGCTTAGGGAAAATTCTCTTTTGACCTACCTGAACGGTTGTTTTCCTACTTACTGTACCAACCTACAAAGATCTAATTCAAATTAGGAAGTAGACACTTCTTTCCATATTTCCTGTTGGTTTTGTTTTGTTAACTTAGTGTGATGGAAACGTCTGAAAGAATCCAGTTCCCTTTCTAGCTCAGGTGGAATCTTCTGGCTTCTGCATTCAATGGAACATATTTAGTTGTTTGAGCTCTTTAATAAACTAAGTGGCTTAGAGACATCAAAGCTTACTGTGCTTGAAAACCTTTGGTACTGTGTGTGGGCTTCCCTTTTGGCCTCTCCTCAAAATTGGGGTAATTGGACATATTTCAAATCAATTTATTTGATAACAGATAACAAATGAGTGAAGTGTGCGGTTTTGAAGAAGCACATCAAACACATACTAAAATTCACATGGTATCTACAGTAAATGTCATGTCTAAGCTGGTATTTTTGAAGCTCTGTTCTGTTGCTAATATAGTTTCTCAAATCTGCATATCATCTAAATAATACCTAATATTTTCTTTAAGCTAGCTCACTTTATAAAACGCAAATGATCTTATTTGAAAAGAAATGTTAAACAAGAAATAGTTAAACAATTAATTCAGTATAAATAGAAGAAAATTAAAAATAAACACACTGTTTAGCTGGGCATGGTGGCACATGCCTGTAACCTCAGCACTCTGGACTCTGGGAGGCAGAGGCAGTCGGCTCTCTGTGAGTTTGAGGCCAGCCTGATCTACAAAGTGACAGTCAAGGACAGTCAAGGCTACACACACAAAAAAACCCTGTCTTGAAACTCCGCCTCCTCTCCCCCTCAGCAACACACACATACACACAGACACACACACTGAAGCAAAAGACAAGTATTTTGCTAGATACAATTCCAGGTAGATACAATTATCTGCTGAAAGTCTGAGTTCTGTTAAAAGGAGAGAGAGGTGGTCAGAGGCATTCTCTTCTAGCCTCACAGAGAACCTTCTCATTTGTGTGGCCAGAGGACTAAAAGAGAATTTTTAAAAGAACCTTTGACTGGGGTTCCTGTGGAAGTGTTGGGGGAAAGATGGAACTACTTGGAGGGGAGCAGAACCTCACAAGAAAACCAACAGAGACAACTAACCCAGTCCCATAGGGGCTTACAGAGACTGAGACATCAACTAAGGAGCATGCATGATCTGGACGTAGGCCCCTGTGTACATGTAGCTGATGGGCACTTGGTCTTCATATGGGGTGCTTGGCAAGTGTGTGTGTGTTGGGATCTGTTTCAAACATGCCTGCTTTTGGATAACTCCCCCCAGGGCTGCCTTGCTTGGCCTCAGGGGATGAAGATATGCTCAGTCTTGAAGTGAGCTGATGTGCTAGGGAAGGTTGATACTAGGAGGGAGCTCTCCTTTTCTGGGGGAAAGGGAGAGAAGGGGAAGAGGGGGATTTGGAGAAGAGGAGGGAGTGGTCACCCTTGGGATGTAAAATAAATAAAAAGAGAAAAAAAAAACCTCTGACTTTCTCATGCTGAAATTTGATGTTATTCATTTATTTTGCTCCCCACTATTCCAGAATATATTTCATAAAGCTGTCCATGCACTCTTAAGTACTACCCAGGATACCTGCCTTGTGCAAAGAAAAAAAAAGACCAAAAGAGACATCTGAACCAGTTCTTCACAGTATTTGCCTTGTACATGTATGTGTTTAGTGCTCAAATCTGTGATAAAATATAATTCAGACATAAAAAAGAAATGAAAACTGAGCTAGATGGTTCATTCTTGTAATCTCAACACTTGAGAAATTGAGGCAGTAGGATGGCCAAGAGTTCAAGGCCAGCCTTTGGTATAAGTAAAACTCACTTTCATTAAAAACAAACAAACAAAAACACTAAAATACTCCCAGGTTATTGATCCCACTAGTTGGATGTCTATGAGTTCAAAACTCAAAACTGTCTGTCTACAAAAAGAGGTCTAGGCCAGTGAACTAGGTTTTCTAGGTTTGCATAATGATACTCTGTTTAAAAAAAACCAAAGGCACTGAAAAATACTAACATGCAAAAGAGCCATGAAACTCCTATGTGTGGCTGGCAAGGTGGAAGGAGAGAATCAATTCCATAAAGTTATTCTCTCCACACAGGTCATATACCCTAATAATGATGATGACAACAATATATTTTTTAAAAACTATGTAATTGTCAGGTGCTAAGAAGATATGGAAGGCATGATGACTAATGGGCACAAGTTTTTTTATTTTATTTTATTATTTATTTATTTTGGAGACAGGGTCTCACTCTGTATCCCAGGCTGGATTGGAATTCACCATGTAGCTCAGGCTTGCCTGGAACTGGAAGTAGTCCTGTTGCCTGTACTTGCTTCTTCTGTACTGAGATTACAAGTGTGAACCTAGTACCTGGACCAGGTAGATTTTGCTTTTGAAGTTATAAAAACATAATGTGATTAGTAGAGCTGAGAATTGTAGAACATTAGATAATTGTAGAACATTAGATAATTGTAGATAATATTAATTTTACACAACTCGGTAGACAACAAAAGAAATAAGGACTTAAAACAATGAAATTATATATTGTAGTCCAGCCTGTGATTTAATAGACAAAAAAAAAAATGCAGACAGTGTTGGGAAGACCTTTCTAAAGTCACGTAGATGGTTAGAAGCAGAGGAACAAGGTAGGTGTGTTTGGTCAATACCTTTAAACACAACACTCAAGAAGCAGAGGCAGGTAGATCTATGAGAGTTTGAGGCCACCCTGGTCTACAAAGAGTTCCAGGACAGCTAGGGCCTCTCTCCAAAAAACAAACAAACAAAAACCTCCAAAAGGTACAGAACCTAGAACTCCATGCACCTGAGCAGTTTGTGATGGCTGGAAACTGGCTCAGCACCAATTACTAACCACTGTATGAGACAATGGTCTCCACTCAATTCTTACTGTCCATCACACCGAGGGGGGTTGTTTGTTTTGAGACACAATATCACTGTGCTGGCTTCAAATTCACAGATATCTACTTGACTTTGCCTTCTAGGTGCTAGGATTAAAGATCTGCTTTACCAGATAAGGGAAAGCTGGTGGCCTGACCAGCTCAGCTAACACCCAGGCCCAGATCCAGGGCTCTGAGTTGGTCCATCCCCAAATCTGTATCATCTGTGAATGGTTGGGATGCATGAAAGGGCCAGTTCTTCTGTTCAAAGCTGCAGAATCTCCATGACACAGGACAACAACAGGATAACCAGGAGGAGTCCCAATGAGGAACCAATATTGATGGTGTCACAGAAACCTCAAACCAGACCAATAACTTGTTGCAATGAACATCTGCAAGTGAAGATGTGAGAACAGAGGATATACTGTGAGAGACACACTGTGACACTACAGCTTCCTCAATGAGATATTTTCTATTACTTTGTTTTGTTGTTTGTTTGCTTGTGTGTTTTATTTTGGGGATGAGGTTGCAAGGGTGAAGGGTAGATGTGACAGGACAGGAAGATGAGCAGGACTGGAATTCTTTGTTAAAATCACAAAGAATAAATAAAAAGTTAAAAAAAAAAAAGATCTACACCATCATGCCAACGGCCACTGAGAGTTTTAAATGTTTCACTACTATATCTAGAGTCAAGAAAAGGTGTGCAACAAGGAAAAGACAGGGGTTATCTGTTTCTTTTTCTTTTACTGATAGACCTTTGCTTCTGTTCTTCCCCTAGCACTTCAAAAGGCTCCTGTTTCCCAGTATACAAAGTACAGTAGCATCTCCGTCATAGGGAGGTTGTTTTACACTTATATGCAATGTGAAATTCAGTCCAAAGCAATGTGAAATGTCCACATCCTCACCCACCTTCTCCTTCACTGGTGTCAGTGATAAAGTGCAGATGCATCAGTCACTTCCATCTCATGGCAGGGCTGTTTACGTTTATGTGGAGAGCCACTTGTCAGGATGCTTTATTATTGAGCTCTCAGCAAAATCATGTTTTCTCCCTGGTCTTCACCAGGAGACAGGGATAGACAGGATATTTTGCCAAGTTCACTTCCTTTTGTTTGTGACAATAGGCAGAATGTTTTTGCCAAGTTCACTTTCTTTTGTTTGTGGGAGGATCACACAGACAGGTGGTTTGAGGTAAACAAGTTTGACTCCTCGATGAACTTCATTGTATCAAAGTGCTTTACTCTGACTAAAAAAAGGGTCTGTGGAATAAACTGAGTGCCTAGTTTCTACTAGAAGCCCTCTTGAATAGATCCCATGTGTAATGTCTTGGTTTTTAAATTTTTCTTTCAATCCTCACTCCCTACTCTAGAACTGTTTCACTCTGCTGGTGGGCTTTGGTGCCCGGGGAAGTAGTGAAGGACACTGTGGGTGTTGGCAAGCTCAGCTCATAAAGAGAAAAGAGTGCAGTGAGTAAAATTTCAGAGTAAAAATGGGACAAGGCAGTGGCCCTGTGTTTTTTGTATGGAATGTAATTAGAACTATTAGAAATAAAAATAAGATGAGGCTTACAACAGGTTTACTATGAAAGGGGTTTATTAGGGGAGAAGGGGGAACAGGTGTGGGCCATGATGGGGGAAGGGAGAGGAGGGATGGGGCGCCCCATAGAGAGGGTAAGAGGGTGAGAGGAATAAGAGGGTAGA
>JAQQSO010003432.1:0-13553 GCA_028658305.1 Pachyuromys duprasi
ATTACAGTTTATTCACTTTGTAGCCCCCTACTTCATCCCTTCCCAGTCCTACCCTCCCTCCCACTTCTCCTCCTGTGCCCTTCCCCTAGGAGGAGCATAGTATCTGAGACTGATACTCCAACCAAAGACCATTCATGGAGATAACCTAGAACCCCTGCTCAGGTGTAGCCCGTGGCAGCTCAGTCTCCGAGTGGGTGCCCTAGTAATGGAAACAGGGACTGTCTCTGACATGAACTGATTGGCTGGCTCTTTGATCAGCTCCCCCTTAGTGGGGAGCAGCCTTACCAGGCCACAGAGGAATGTAGCCACTCCTGATAAGAGCTGATAGACTAGGGTCAGATGGAAGGGGAGGAGGACCTCCCCTATCAGTGAAGGGGAATTTTTAGCGGGCAATATGTAATAACCCTTGAGAGTAAGATCCAGAAGCATGCTGCCAAACAAGGATGTTTTAGAGGCTTTTACTACAGCATCATATTGTGCATACCAGTTATATTTGTCGATTAAGAATAAATTTAAACAATAATTTAGTCATGAAAATGTGCCACAATTAGCATTCAAAAGAGACCCTGACTCTGATTAGAGTGTAGAAAAGGGAGGGCTTTTGTTTGTTTGATTGTTTGTTTTTGTTTTTTTAAGTAGAAACTTTCAGGATTTTTTAAGAGAAAGCTTGATAGATATTCTAACATACTGGATATAAGGTATGAGGAGAAAAGAGAGGTGAATGTTGACAAAATATTAGCTTAAACAACTGAGAATATTAAGGTGGACAACAGAAAGAGAATCTGACTTGAAGTAAAAAATATATATATTTCTCTCTTTTAGCAAGTTAATCTGGAGAATGTTAATTAGCTATCATGGAGAAATGTCAGATAGCCAGTTAGACTTGAAAGTCTAGGATCCAGTTATGACAAAAGATAAAAAAAAAACTTTAGTAGCATTGAATATTTTAAATGATGAAACTTGATGCATTTACCTAAGAAGTAAATTCTGGGAAAGAATAGAAATATTGGAAGGACAGAAGGATGGTTAAGAAACCCCAGTTGTTCACTGACGAAGATACTGTTTAATTTCAGATAACCCAATTTATATTTTAATGAAATGTTTTCTTTGGCACAATATGAATTTCAAAATATGTTGGGCAGAGCTCTTGCTCTTGGGGCATAAAGATTGGAATATTGCACAGAGCTTTTCCAACAAACAATGAATATACTTTGCTTTTAACAGTTGCATAATGCTTACTTTGAAAATTACTTAGCTTTTTCAGATTTTAGCAAGTATCAATGACACAGTCATTGATGAAAATAAAGTTTCAGATCAAGTTTAAGGTAGTGTATAAACCATAGTTTATTTTTGTATGAAGAATGCTGATTTGAGGAAACTTTCACTACTTCTTACATCTCGGATTTCATCACTTAAAATCTTCTGTGTTAAAAATATGAGTAATAATCTCTCCTGTAATACATGATTATAAGAATGAAACAAATTAATGCCTCTGGATACTTGCAAGCTCTAGTAAATATAAATACTATTTGAAACCATTACATATTTTAATATTAAAAGTAGATAATAGATATAAATGCCTACATTCAAGTAGTGATGAAGATCAGGAAGCTGAGCATGGAAACAATGAAGAGAAAGCAGAGATGTTGGAGCCTAGGATGGTTCTGGTATAGAGGTTGAATACAGATTCAAGTATATTTTTAAATCAAATATAGAACATACCCATCTTATTCATAAATGGTGAGTAAGTTAATAAATGAATGCATGAAGGCATGAATGAATGAAGACAGAGCTCTGCTTATTCTGGCACATCCTTTTGAAACAACTTTTTTTAAAACCTCTGAACATCAGGAATCTCTATTCCTTCCAAGAAGCTGTCCTCTGTTGAGTTGAGGGGAAAATCTCAAAATCAAGCAGGCAGATCCTTTCATGCTGAGAATTTCTGGGAAAGAAAAGAGGTCAGCATAAACTAAAGTAATGCCTTCAGTCTGACAAATTGGTTTTTTTGTGTTCTTTGGCTGTGCTCAAAGGCAGAAACTTAAGAACAGTGTTCAAATGCATAAGGTAACAATCTACCCATGTCCAGTTTTGGATTTGGCTTGGTTCCACATCATATTTAAAAAGGTGACATTGGCACAGCAAGACATCTTTAGAGGTAGACTGACTCGATGGGAAAGGGATGGGGAATACATAAAAAACAGAAGGGAACAAACGGAAATACATTTCACCCGTTAGAAAATGTAAGGGGGTAGGGGGCTAAAACCTTACTATCACTTTTTACAGACAAAAAGTGTTGCACAAAGGAAGAAGAAGACTAGGGGTCCCCAAAGGCTCTCCTAAGACCATTTCAGAGAAAAGCAGCAAGTTCATGATAAGGAACACCATGCTCAGGAGGTTTTCCAGTGCTGCATCAGAGGTAGGAGTGGGTATAATTGGTCAATCTGCTGTTTATACATCTTTGCATATGTCTGTCTTTTTCTATACTTACAATTCATCTTACAACTGGAGAATAGAATGAACTCTCACATTAGATAAGGGGAAGAGATACCATCTTTTGCTGAGGATGTACATCAGCATTTGACATATGCCACTGGAGAAACCAGTAATAAAGTTGGTCTGTTAAATTATGAACATTTTCACATCACTGTCCCTTGCATGAAACCATGGAAGTGCAGTGTTCAAATGTGGTATGGTTTGCACATTTATACTTTGTTTACTTGTGCCCTTGTGTTATTTGTTCTATCTCTCAAGAAGGGAAGGAAATAAAGGAAGTAAAGGACAGTGATGTACCCACTTACACTGCTTCCCATTTCAGGACACGTCTTGATTGGGGGTCTTCCTGTTCAATGTGTTACAGACTGGCCTGTACCTGCTGCTTTCCTGATAAGACCTCTCTTTGTAGTAGTGCTCATGAGTGCCTGAAGTTAGAGTTTGATATGCCATTCACATTCCAACTGTCTCTACCATTAAAAAAAAGTCTGCATTCTTACCAGTACGTCTCAGTGTCCTGTGCACATAATCTTCATGCCTGTATGGAGTTGCTTACTTAGGTGGCATCAACATCATCTTTCATCAGTCTTCTGATAGGCAAGGACATCACCTATCCTTGCCACATACAGAAGTGATGAGAAATATGTTGAAAATGTCTCCATCTTCTCCCTCTAACATTTCTTTGCTTGAAGAGTCAATGGGTAATAAAACCAAAACAAGAAACAAACAACACGACACACATACACAGTCCTACAATCTTAGCCATTGTCTGGCCAGAGGAGTATAACATGTAATCCTCTCCCTGAAGCAACTCCCACTCTTTAGGCCCGATTCTCTTGCAGACACCAAATAGGCTTTGGAATTCGATGAAAGGGAGCCAGGTGCTGCACTGTTAATAGGTGCTCATAGTCATATTTTTCAATTCTTTATTTAGTTATGGAAGCAAAAATAACCAGTGGAGTATAAGAAGCACTGAAAATATTTGTTCACTTTCTGCAGAGCACTCAAAGAGGCTTTGTTATTGAAAGCTCTTGGTTGTTCTTTTGCTATAAGGTCGCAACTAATTCCTCCTTGCCCTGTGTGGAGTTTTAATGCAACTGGAAAAATCTCACATACCATTCATGGTACACACATACAAATGATATCTTTGACCTTTATAAGGATTTTGACTAAGTGGTACCACTACTATAAATAAGGATACTATTCTCTATGAAGGCAAGAAAGTCCCTCCTGTCACTTAACTGTTCATTGTGGAGAAAAGCTAAAATTGAACCCAGAACAGCTGACCTCAAAGTTCAGTGAAGTCACCGAGGCATGCATGGGTTAAGAGGTAGGCCTTGTGTAGAAATCAGCTTTTAGCATTGGTAGCACTCTTCCCTGGAACCCAGGTTCTACATATTTAAACTGAGACCAGTACAGGCTAAATAAGTATAAGAACAGTGATCTCAGCACTCTTTATTTCAATGTATTCTTTCTTCTTTCCTTCCTTCCTTCCTTTTTTCTATTTATTCACTTTGTATCCCTCTACTCCAGCCCCTCCCAATCCACCGTCCCTCCCTTCCTCTTTCCCTCCTCCCCTCCCATGACCATCACACAGTCCACTGATAACAGAGGTCCTCTACCCCTTCCATCTGACCCTAGCCTATCAGGTCTCATCAGGATTGGCTACATTGTCTTCTGTGGCCTGGAAAGGCTGTACCCTCCTTAGGGGGAGGTGATCAAAGAGCCAGCCACTGAGTTCATGTCAGAGACAGCCCCACTTGGAGACTGAGCTGCCAGGGGATACATCTGTGCAGGGGTTCTAGGTTATCTCCATGAATGTTCCTTGGTTGGAGTATCAGTCTCAGAAATGACCCCTGGGCCCAGATTTTTTGGTTCTGTTGCTCTCCTTGTGGAGCTCCTGTCCTGTCCAGGTCATCTGTCTTTCACAAGATTCCCTGCCCTCTACCCAAAGTTTGGCTATGAGTCTCAGCCTCTGCTTCACTAGCCTGCTAGGTAGTCTTTCAGAGGCCCTCTGTGGTGGCTCCTGTCCTGTTCTCTGTTTTCTCCCTCTTCCCATGTCCATCCCATTTGTCTGTCTGAATGAGGATTGAACATCCTACCCAGGGTCCTCTTTCTTGCTTAGCTTCTTTAGGTGTACAGATTTTAGTATGATTATCCTATATTATATGTCTAATATCCACTTATGAGTGAATATGTACCATGTGTGTCTCTCTGCTTCTGGGTTACCTCACTCAAGATGATCTTTTCTAGTTCCGTCCATTTGCCTGAAAATTTCATGATTTCCTGGTTTTTAATGCCGAGTAGTATTCCATTGTGTAAATGTACCACAATTTCTGTATCCATTCCTCAGTTGAGGGACATCTGGGTTGTTTCCAGGTTCTGGCTATTACGAATAAGCTGCCAGAAACATGTTTGAGCAAATGCTATGAAATAGTTGAGCATATTTTGGATATATGCCTAAGAGTGATATAGCTGGATCTTGAGGTAGCACTATTCCTAATTGTCTGAGAAACCACCAGATTGTTTTCAAAGTGGTTGTAGAAGTTCACATTCCGATCAGCAATGGAGAAGGCTTCCCCTTTCTCCACATCCTCTCCAGCATGTGTTGTCACTTGAGTTTTTGATCTTAGCCATTTTGATGGGTATAAGATGAAATCTCAGGGACATTTTGATTTGCATTTCCGTGATTACTAAGGACGTTAAGAATTTTTTTAAGTGTTTCTCCAACATTTGATATTCCCCCATTGAGAGTTCTGTTTAAATCTATGCTGCATTTTTTAATTCAATTCCTTGATTTGTTGCTGTTCTAGGCAAGGGATCAACCCTTATTTGCTTTTGGCATTAGACTATATGCAGGGAATCCTGCAAATCAAAGAAAAAAGTACACAAACTTTGAATTTACCCTCATCAGAGGGTAACAACTGTTTATGCTGTTTCACTGAAGATAGAATAGGCAGTGGAAGTGGATGTCGAAAGGGAACTGGGTAGCAGAGGTTGTGGGGATGTGAGAGGGCTTGGAGAGAAAAGGGAAACCCAGGGCTGGACCATCATTGTGTCAAGCTGAAGACCTGCTGCAACAGGCTAGGCTAAAGGGAGGATATAGAGATGTCTCTAGCTGAGCAGGGGTCATGGAAACTGAGGAGGACACCTTCTAGCCAGGCAGGACCTATAGGGGTGGGAAGAGAACACCAATCCACCTACAAAACCTTCAACCCAAAATTTACCTTGCCTACAAGATGTAAAGTGATAAAGATACAGTAGATACTGAGGAAATTTCCAACCTGAGACCCACCCCATGGGAGAGAGCCGACCCCTGACGCCATTAACTATACTCTTCAATGTTTACAGTTAGTAGGCTAGCATAACCGTCCTCTGAGATGTCCCACCCAGGAGATTTTCAAGTCAGATGCTGAGACTCACAGCCAAGCCTTAGGCAGAGCTCGGGATGTGCTGTGGAAAAGTGGGGCAGTGAGGTGGAGGATGGAAGGACCCAGAGGGGCAAAAAATGCCACAAGAAAACCAGTAGAGTCAAGTAACCTATACCCATGAGGGTGTACAGAGACCAACCAAAAAGCATGCATGGTGTGGGCCTAGGCACTCTGCACATATGTAACTGATGGGCAGTTTGATCTTCATGTGGGTCCTCTAGCAAGTTGAGTGGGTGCTGCCTATGACATGGACTCTGTTTCTGCTTTAGATCAATTTCTCCTAATGGGGCTGCCTTGCCTGGCATCAGCGGATGACTATGGGCTCAGTCCTGATGAGACTTGATGTCCTGGAGTAGGTCGGTGGGGTGGGAGGCTCCACCTTTTTGAGGAGAAGGGGAGAAGGGATAGAGGAAAGATGATGGGAGGGTGAGATGAGGAGTAGAGGAGGGAGGGGTTACGATCAGGGTGCAAATTGAGTATACAAATTTAAAAATTTAAACGTTAGTTACATGAAAAAAGAAAAAAATATCCATGTATGAGTGAGTATATCTTATGTTTGTCTTTCTGTTCTGGGTTACCTCATTCAAGATGATCTTTTCTAGATCCACCATTTGCCTGCATATTTCATGATTTCCTTGTTTTTTATAGCTGAGTAGTATTCCATTATGTAAGTGTGCTACAATTTCTATATCCGTTCCTCAGTTGAGGAACATCTGGGTTGTTTCCAGCTTCTAGCTATTGCAAATAGACCTGCTACTAACATGGTTGAGCAAATGCCCTTGTATAGTTGAGCATACTTTGGATATATGCCTAGGAGTGGTATAGCTGCATCTTGAGGTAACACTATTCCTAATTTTCTGAGAAAGTGCCAGATTGCTTTCCAAAGTGGTTATAGAAGTTTACACTCCCATCAGCCACATAGTATAGGGTAAACATACTAAGATCTATACTCCTAAAGAAGCTAAACAACAAGGAAGACCATAAGGAAGATGGTCAATCTTCATTCAGAAGGATAAATGCAATAGATATCAGAAGCAGGAGAAGACAGGGAACAGGACAGGAACCTACCACAGATGGCCTCTGAAAGACTCTACTGATCAAGATATTGAAGCAGAGGCTGAGACTCATAGCCAAACTTTGGGCAGAGTGCAAGGAATCTTATGAAAGAAGGGGGAGATTAAAAAGACCTGGAGGGGACAGGACCTCCAAAAGCAGACCAACAGAGCCATAAAAACTGAGCTCTGGGGCCCTGAAGAGAATTCAAGGAAAATGAATGGAGATGACCTAAAGCCCCAGCTCAGATGTAGCACATAGTCCCAGTTTCTAAGTGGGGTCCCTAGTAAGGGGAGCAGGGACTTTCTCTGGCATGAACTATGTGGCAAGCTCTCTGATCACTTCTCCCTGTGGGGTTCAGCCTTGCCAGTCCACAGAGGAAGACAATACAAGCAGTCCTGATGAGACCTGATAGGCTAGGGTCAAATAGAAGGAGAGGAGGACCTCCCTTATCAACAGACTAGGGAAAAGGCATAGGGGGAGAAGAGGGAGTAAGGGTGGTACTGTGAAGAGACAAGGGAAGGGGCCATAGCCAGGATACAAATTGAATAAATTGAAATAAAGAAGAAGAAGGAGAAGAAGAAGAAAGGAAAGAAGAAAGAAAGAAAGAAAGAAAGAAAGAAAGAAAGAAAGAAAGAAAGAAAGAAAGAAAGAAAGAGAACAATGGTCCACATAGTCATGTCAGTGATGAACACAAAGGTTATAAGAGCTTGCTTCCTGAAAAAGGTTGAAGTATAAGTTGGCTTGCCACTCTTCAGCTACCAGAGAGAGCATGCGAATACCATCTTAAAAATTTGAGAAAATGACCTGTACATTTCAGTTCAACAAACATCCTTTTGCCTGGGAGTGATTTGAACTGTTGCACAGATACAAGCCTTCCTTCTTGGCTTAACCTACTCAGTACACTTTCCTTTGGAGCCAGAAGATCACCTCTTCCTCAAGGGTAACCACTCTGTCATAAACTGAATAGCAATGCTGAAGAAGAAGAAGAAGAAGAAGAAGAAGAAGAAGAAGAAGAAGAAGAAGAAGAAGAAGAAGAAGAAGAAGAAGAAGAAACCAGCTCATTTTTTAAAGCCACACGTACCACATTTTTTTCCTTCTGAAACATAACGTTTATTTAGAGAAATCAGTGACTTGGTTCTTGTTATATATTATTCCTAGTAGACATGTTTGCTCACATCCGGGAGTCTACTCTGAGGGAGATGTATGAGGTTATTTCTTCAGTTCCTCCAGATCATGTTTAATACAGATGCAGGCCAGATTTTTGGTAGCCTAGCATAGTCTCATTAGAATGAGAGTATGATCAATTTCTTCTCTTCCTCATGATCAATTTCTTCTCTTTTAAATCCAATGGGCATTCAAAGTTTCCCAGAAGCCGTGATTTTTACCCGGAAGCTGTGATTTCCCATATCATTTTTTCTTTTTTCACCAAGAGAAACACTGCAAGGCCAGATGCACACAGCTTCATTCCTTTGAGTGTACAGAGAGTTTTCAGGTTGGTTTAGCTCAAACTGCTGGGTGAACAACTGCATCTATAGAAGTTAATGTCCTGTATCTTAGCCCAGATGAATAAATCCATGTCTTTATTGGCACCATGAAGACTTTCCATTTTTTTAACATTTAAAGTTCATTTTATGCATCAGGAGAAATATTCAGCCAAGACCACCTGATTTCTGAAACAGAGTTTTTGTGTGTTCCCAGTTAAATAAAAAGGGCCAAGATGAAAAATTAAAATAATAAAAAGAAATGGAAAAAAGCAGGAAAGTTAACCAACCACACTGAAAATCATTTAAGTCCATTCCTTTATGGACTAAATTTCCTTAAACACAGAAAAAGCCAAGAATTTGGGAACTTGATTTTTTTCCCTTCTCTTTAAAACTATTACTTTCTTCAATTTATTTTTATATTGGTAGATGATGTGAGAGTCATTATATTTTATAGGCCTGAACAAAATCTTACAATTTCTTACTAATATTATGCAATGACATAACGCCATTTGTAGAGGTGTCACAAAAAGCAATTGACTTTTACTGGCTTCTGATGGCAGGCCTTGCCATTTTATATTCTGTTTTATGTAAGCTTTCCCCAAATTTATCGACCTCACAGGATTTCTCAAGTTGCTTAATTATGGTAGGAAGAAGATATCTTCATGACCTGACACAAAGGCCTATTAAAGCACTTTTAAGGAGGAACACTAGAAGTAGAGAGGTGACTGCAGATGACGTTTGGTTTATTGCCTTCTGACTGTGGGTTGGATGCTAAAATGTTGGGTAAAAAAGAAAAGGTACCTGTGATTTACTTGTCACTGCATTTAAAAATACTAATATATATATTTATACTACTAATTTTACAGTTGAACAAAGTAGCACTCAGTTGTTTTGTCTAATGTCACAGTCACTTTACGTGTGGCTACTAAGATGTTCACTTAGATTTGTCTAGAAATCGATGCCATCAAAGAGCATGAATGCTTACTTCATGGTAATTTGACCTCTCTTAGGAATGTTTTGATAAAAGGTAAATTAAGAAAAGACCTCTTTGCCCAGATTTTGGGGTTCTGTTGCTCTTCTTTTGGAGCTCCTCTTCCCTCCAGGTCTTTCTATCTCCCCTTTCTTTCATAAGAGTCCCTGCAGTCTGCCCGACGTTTGACTATGATTCTCCGCATCTGCTTTGATAACACTGCTGGGTAGTCTTTCAGAGGCCCTCTGTGGATGGCTCTTATCTTGTTCTCTGTTTTATCCCTCTTCCAAAGTCCATCCTGTTTGCCTTTCTGAGTGAGGATTGATCACCTTATCTAGGGTCCTCATTCTTGCTTAGCTTCTTTAGATTTTAGTATGCTTATCCTATATTATATGTCTAGTATCCACTTATAAGTGAGTATATACCATGTGTGTCTTTCTGCTTTTGGGATACTCCACCCAGGATGATCTTTCCTAGTTCCTACCATTTGCCTACAAATTCTAATACTCTAACCAAGGACCATGCATTGAGATAACCTAGAATCCCTGTACAAACATAGCCCATGGCAGCTCAGTCTCCAAGTGGATTCCCTAGTAATGGGAACAGGCACTGTCTCTGACATGAACTCAGAAGCTGGGTCTTTGATCACCTCACCCTGAGGCGATACTTCAGGTCAATGATTCCTTAATATGAAAGTAGTAAGATCTGAACATTGAAGACTCATCATTTTTGCCAGACATGGCATTTGTCTGCTTGACCATTAATTTGTAGTAATATATAAATATATGTAGTAATATATTACTACATGAATATAATATACATGAACTAAATATTACTACATGAATATATATATATATATATATATATATATATATATATATATATATGTCTGATAGTGAAACTCCAATTCAACGAGGTGAATCAATGAATGGTTATAAACCACAGCTTAAATTATGTTTTCATTTTCTTGTTATGGGCCTTCAGAATAAAAGTAAAACCTTTGGCTAGGAAAGTGTGAAGAGCACACACTGCTCCTGCAAGAAGACCTGAGTGTGATCGCCAACACCCACAGGCAGTTCACCACCACCTGTAACTCCAGCTCCAGGGGATCTAGGGTATCTAACACTTATGTTCTCTATGGGCACCCACAAACTTGTACATACACACACACATGTTTGAATAATCTAAAATAAAGTCTTGATTGAGGAACAATGTCCTACAACGTGTAGTGAATGACTTTACTTTACTACTATAAATCATGTGTGTATGTGTGTTTTTATTCTCTGTTCTTTCATTAATTTTCATGACCACTTCTCTTCTAGTCTAAAATGAAACTAAATTACCATTCAAGGAAACTGATGAAGGAGAGGAAGAATTTCAGATTGTTGTATGAATGATATTAGATAATTGTGTAAATCAAGGAAGAAATAAAGAGGTGAAGACACAGTTTAGATGAGAGATTAGTTGGAAGAGACTAGGCATGTGTTACTTCATTAGGGAGATATAAGATGCAACTTTCATTAGGAGTCAGGGAGAAAATGAGGAAAATCTAAAACAAGATATAATTGCATGTGAGTGTCCAACCAGTTCAGTGACTGACTTATTTCCCTTGCTTGAAAAAGTTAATCACAGTCAATGTTTAGTGAAGAGGGATATACTGGTCACATTATTGTATATAGTGTCTCAGAGTAAAAAACATAGCTAACTTACAATGGTAAAAACAAAACAAATTGATTATAATTGGGAAGTAAGGGTTAGGGTTCCATTATACTAACGTAGCACACAGGATATGGTACTTACTCATATTTTCTCTCTTTCTTTTCTTTTCTGTCTTTCTTTTACTGTGAGCAACTAGTTGGAAAGCCATGTTATCCATGTGTATAATCTATCAATGTTTCTCATGTACAGCAGACAGTTGGGAAAACTGTTGAATGTGTAGACAATATATGAAGTGATTTGTCTAATTTACTCAGTTAATGACTTGACTAGGATCCAAACCTAAGTCTAGGGGTTTGTACAAGTGGCTTTTATCTTTTCACAAATACACAGGAAGGATTAATAAAACAGAGGCAGAACAGAGCTGCTCTGGTTAAAGCAGTGGTTATGAAAAGTGCTGCCTGAAATGTAGTCTTCTGTTATAAACTGTGCTTTTGCCCAACCTAAAAGGTCACCTTTCAATCAATAATCTCACATTCTAGAAAACAGGACCATGACCATAAGATCTTTATTCAATTTACATTGAGAAATGAACACTCTATTGTAATATAGGAAACTGAGGGGCCTGTGGCTTTGATATTAATGATTTGAGTTATCGCTACCAAGGACAGGGCTGTGACTTTGCAAGAATTTCTTTGGAGAATTTTGTAGACCAAAGTACTTTCAATATCAAATCAGTAAAGTTCATTTCCTAGAAATGGAAGAAAACACCTTAAAGCTCAGATGGGCCAATAGTACTCAAATAGGAGCATTTTTGTCCTAAATGGGCTATTTGGCAATCACAAGGGGGCATTTTTTGATAAACTACTAGGGTATCTTAGCTTTAGCCTCTTATGACCAAATGCCATAGCCTGAGTGCATAATGGTATATTTTATTGTTTTTTTTTTCAGAAATTTGAAGAAGAGCATAACAAACATGACTAGGGTCTGGAAAAAGTCCTACCCTTGTTTTGCACATTACTGTCTTCATGTCCTCCTGTGTCAGAAAGAGGAGGCGTCTCGCCATGGCTTTTCATAAACATGTACTAAATTTTGAACAGAACTCTATTTTCATGACCTTATTGTGCTCCGAAGGCCCCACAATAATATCACATCATAGGTTAGTGTTACAATGCTTGTGTTTTGGGGAACACTGATTGTTCCCACAGCCGAGAAGAAACTCATCCCTAGAGTCCTGCTCCATGCTCCACCATGCACAGAACCATCCTTAGAATAGAACGTCTGGACAAAACTCGAAGTAATATTACAGTTAAAAACTGATAATCTAGTTTATATATTACGAGTAAGAGATTTCTTTTGCAGTGGCTCTGAGAGGAAAATTTTAGCCTTGCTTTGAAATTTTTCAGAAATCTCATTTGCACTTGCTCTTTCATTGGTACCTTGGTCTAGTACTTGATGTCAGCTTAGTGTTTTTTTGTTAGTACTCCAGAATGCCACTTTACTACAACACTGTTTCCTTAATCATTTCTTTGTGTGTATCTTGTCCATTGGGTGATAAACTCCTTGAAAGGCCAGATGTCAAATTCTTCATCACACTCCAAGGTTCTAGATACTGTTACTAATAATCAAATGAATGATTAGAGCTGAACATTTCAAGATAGAATCTATTTCAAAACTGGTACCCCTGTGGGTCTCTGAAGATCGGTTCTACACAGTGAAAGCCTGAAGTAGGACAAACAACATGCTACATGAACTCTGCCTTGCCCTTTTCCTCTATGCTGTCCTTCTGAGTTTATTAAACTATATATATTCTTACTTGCATATTTCTTTATGGAAAGTAAAACTTACTATAAAAATGCCATCACTGGAGCTAAATGGAAAATGCTTTATAATCAACAAGTTCAATTTGCTAAGTGCTGCAGTAAAATCATTGAAGTGAGTTGGCCTGGCCAATTCCCAAACTCCAGTGCCAAACTGAGAAATATTTTCTCAGTCTTTCTTTAGGTGGTCATGAGCCGCTGAACCACTGATGTTGGACATGAAGTCTTGAGAGTGGTAACCAAAACTCCCATGGCATTGACGGGGCCAGAGAAACTGCCCTCCATCTTTCTTTTCAACTTCAGTGTAAAGTCTGTAAATAATACGGTACTTCACACTTGGAAAGCAGTTAAATAGGTCTTATCCACCTGTCACAGAATTTTAAAAGGAAATGTGGAAGCAAATTTGTTATATTAAAACCTTAAGGGACCGTAATATAGAATGTTATATTTATATTGTCTTCTCAGTTAAAACTCTCTCCAGAGAAACTCTTATTTATAATAAAAACTTAGACTGTATCTTCTTGATTATTCTCTCACTTGTTTTTATTATTTTTAAAATATTTTAATGGTTTTCTATGTAGATAGATAGATAGATAGATAGATAGATAGATAGATAGATAGATAGATAGACAGACAGACAGACAGA
>JAQQSO010003433.1:0-13552 GCA_028658305.1 Pachyuromys duprasi
AGAAAAGATCAGGAACCACAAAGGTAAGCATCAACAATAGAATACAAGAGATGGAAGAGAGAATATCGGGAGCTGAGGATACGCTGGCTGAAATGGATTCCTCACTCAAGGAAAATAAAAAATCGGAAAATTCAGAAGAGCAGGAAAAAGAGCTAAAAATGGAAGAATGTTCTAAAGGTTGTTGCATTACACACGAAATGTTATACTGTTTGAGGTTAAATTGTCATAATTTAAAATATGCATTTTAGATCCTAGAACAATCAGTTCCAGTGCTCTGCTCTCAAAATCCCTGTACAAACGTAAGCAACGTGGAATACATCTATTAAGCTGCCATGCATATGATTATAATTATCAATAATTCCCATATAAAAATTAAACATAAGATTTTGAAGCACAAACTAACTAAAAGACAATCAAAATGATCACACTGAAAAAAACATTGAGTAGATTTCAGAAAAAGGAACAAGGATGGATATTTCATCTTGCAGAAATTACAATTGTTTAGAACGACAAATTACAATTGTTTATAACGATTGTTATATTTGCATATAACAATCCTTCAAAGCATTATAAAATACAAATAGAAGAGAATAGAATAAGAAAATAAGAAATAGAAAAAGCAACACCTACAGTCAAAGATTTAGAGAAAGATTTTATTTTTATGGCAAGGTAGAATTAAAAACAAACAGATGGTTAAAGAACAATAAAAGAGGAAAAATTCATTGGTTTGAATAACTTAGTTAAGATCTCAAATTTTCTCAGCAAACTTTATTTCAACCTATACTTTTGAAAACTGTATATTAATTACTGATTAGTTAACAGAGGAAAAACAATTAGTGTAATCTAGATTGCTTGCCTACACATGATATAAGATGCACAAAACTGAATATCCAATTTGGAGAACAGAGGTTTCTAAGTATAGATGACCAGTATATGAACAGGCACTGAAGTTGCATAAAATGAGAAATTTAAAGGGATGACCTTTTTACTATATTATCATAATATTTCCCTGAGAAACAAAGCCTTTAGATATTAGGATGTTCTCACACAGAAAAAGTCTGTGTCTTATAAGGCTTGGAGCTTAGATTTGAATTCTGCAGCTTTTACAAAGAAGTGCATCGGTAAGTAGACTACAATTGCTTCATTTTAATGATTTGGGTTGGCAACATAGAGCATTTAAAAATGTGTTTGGATGACTTCTATAGGTGAATTGTAAAAACAGAAATCGGTATACTGTTCTATGAGAAACACTCAAAAGATCTTCATTAAATCAGAAAGTGAATGCCACCTATTTCTACATTCCCATGAAGTACTAAGGTTCTCTAATTCCCCCGCCCCCTAAGGTCTGTCATGGTGAGGCTTTGGGCAAATCAATCATTGTCACGCCTACCTTCCTCTACCATTTTGTTTCCCCTCTCCGTTATCGCCTGAATGCGTGGCTCATGGCTGGCAATGTCTGCCAAGATGACTTCATGTCTGTTCAGAAGATTCTTGGCTACAACCAAGTCCTTGCCTACGGAGAAAAAAAAATCAAGGTTTGAGATTATCCCTGTGGATGGAATTTGCTTATAAAACATACTTCACCTGTTGCCTAATGTTAACATCATACAAATATAAACGCTGAGAACTGCATCCTTCTTTACCATCCCTGCACCTTCTCCATGCCTCACCCCTCTAACTTCCAGACTTCCTTCACCTGTATTTGTCACTGCAGCATCTCTCCAGACACTCTCCATGATGTTTCAACAGAATCTGAGTTTTCTATGAAGCTGATGTACACTGATCTCTCTACGGCCCCTTATAGATGTTGCGAGTACATCTGCATATAGTTCTACGGTATTTGTATGTGCTTACTCTGTACATCGAGGCAACTATCCTGGAAGTTAAACTTACTAATAACTTCTAAAGTATAAGACAATTGTATATCCATGCATCACATTTGCATCTTTGTGGTAGGTCCTATAGTTCTCAAAGGAACGCCAATAATTCAGACAAATATACTTGATACCTTAAGCATTACCCATTACTCCTCAGTTAAGAAGCATAACAAAAAATGAATCATAGCTGAATCCTCAAAGACCTAAGCACTTCCAGGTCTTCCTAGAGACCTGAACTGAAGCCATTGTTCATGTCTATTTTATAAGGCAAACCTTGTTGGCATGATTTTGAAATATGTAGACATTTATAGACTTCGGGACAAAATTTCATGAGCCTGGGGTGGAGGAACTGAGAGTAAACTATTGTTCTCTTGCTATTGTAGCCTTGTTCTCTCTATCTGGAGAATTTGGTCCTTTCCTGATTGCTTTGGTGAGTATGCTGCACTAACCAAGATGAGTAGAAGCTGCTGAGGGCTCAGTCTCCTGGATCCAGGCCTCCTCATCTTCAGAGTCCCTGCAAATCTGCTGTAGCTTCAGTAGATCAATGAGTTTCTTCTTCCGCGTGGCCAGTGGCTCCTTCAGAGCTTCAAATCGGGACACCAAGGACTCCTGCCTTGCACGCATGTCCCCAGCATCAGGATGGCCTATTTCTTCAAAATGTGCAGCCATGTCTGTGAGGGAGTCCACTTGATTCTGAGGGAGAGAGACAAAATCAGTTGAGAAATTGTATAATTTATTAGAAATTGGTGAGATTTCCATGTCCTGAGAAGTGCAAGCCCTGTTGTTTTCATTTTCGCTGTGACACTAGGAAAGTCACTTCATATCTATGGACTTTAATATTTTGAAAAGATTGGTAAGATCGTATGGATGAAGAATTCCAGGACAGGCAGGGAGCTCTTATGTGATAGGAAATGGTCTTGAGACAAACTGATGTGAAATGAACTACAAATGAACAAATAAAAAAGAAGTGTGAAGGCTGTCTAAAAAATCTAGTGTTCTAGACTGAGGGGATGTCATGATTTGTGGAAGAGTTAGTATGTGCTTATGTTAGTCATCAGTTCCCTGTGGAACATGCTCAGGAGAATGAGAGGACATGGGAAATACCGGGGAGAGGCAGTTCTCCAAACTAAAAATGGCTGAATATTTTCTTTTGGTTTCCTGATCACTTAAAGGGAATACTAATAATTCCAGACTATGAAAATATACAAAGTAAATGTGCAGTTTTATACAATTTGCAAAAAATTTAAAACAAACCTGACGAGAGGCCACAGCTGACTCGAGAAGGCCATGTTTCCTCAGTAGATTCTGCACATCAGCCAGGCCTTTCCCATAATCCTCTGAGGTAACCTGATGCTCCACCTCCTCTAGCCAGCGTTTCAGGTCTTCTGCATTGTTTTCAAAGTGTAACTGCTGGTTAGCTTCGTACAGCTGAGTCCCTAAGGAAGGATATTCGGTAGAAGACATTGAGAATTGCGGGTGCTCTTTGAACACTGTAACTCCATTCCTCAACTTAAGGAGGAATATGTTTTGATATTCCAAAGATAAAAATAAGACAACAGTCACACATTCCATTATGGAAGACGTCATCTTACATTAATAGAATTCTGGTGGTATTTAATCTTAAATACAGAGATGTTATTAGAACATAAATGACCAGTTGAATTCTCTGGTAAAAATGTAGTTCTACTTGTTAGTTGTCAAGTCTTTTGGATATTTTCAATTGCAATTTGATATTCATTGTTCAGACCATTCTTTGGATGACATTCAAATCCAAACATCACATTTTCTAAAATCCGGAGTTGGATTAAGTCTAAAATTCTGAGGTTGTGGTAGTGACCATCTTTCATCACAAACCAGATCATTATTTCATCTTCTAGAAATGCCTTGATAATTCCTATTACATTTGGCTAACACATTATTCAATAAGCCTGTAGCCATTTGCATTATTATTCTTTAAAACAATTACTGTATCTTCTTCTATGAAAAGTAGCCATGACATCTTCCTGTTAAAGTAACATATTTTTCTCTAAGTCCCAAATCAGGATGATATCCATAGAAACCAATATGACTTCCCTCTTCTATACCCAAGTCAGAATCCTGTCTACAGATAAGAGTCGTAGCAAAGCATATACCAACAAAGAAAACATCATTTGTAATAATTGCTGACAGACAAGTTATTAATTTTCAAATACAAGAGGCAAGATAAAACCTAAGTCAGAGTATATATATATTTGAAAACTTACAACAAGGTCTGATCCCTTTCTCGATAGGCAAAACAAGAGAAGCATCTTATAGAACTCTTTATGAACAAAATAAACAGAACTGTCTGTGAAATCAATAACTTGGTTTGTTTATTCTTTTATTTGGTTTGGTTTGCTTTTTCAAGACAGGTTTCTCTGCATAGCCTTGGCGTCCTGGACTCACTTTGTAGACCAGGCTGGCCTTGAACTCACTGAGATATACCTGCCTCTGCCTCCCTGAATACTGGTGAGCCACCATACCTGGCTCCATTTCTAAACTCTTAATGTCAATTTTAATGGTTAATATTATGACTCATTTATATTTGTAATTTTTAGAACCAAAATACATAAAAAAATAACTTGAGCATATTAGATTTATATACAAAGCCAATACTGATTCATGGCTTTCAATATTTCGACTTTTATTCGAGAAAAGAAAATCTAGCAGAAAATTTAAGAAAAAAATAGTTTTAAAAAACCCAGTGTAAATAAAGAAAATATTTAAAGAATTAAATATATAATGTGACATATTTAAAGTAGGCTTTAAAATGTTGATGACCAGATGACACAGAGAAGCAAACGGTTAGGGTCCCATCGCAAATAGTTCAACAAATAACATGATATAGACAGAAATAGAAGATTTAAAAATTTAAGAATTGAATCATCCTTTAGCAAAACCTCTGCTTCTAACCTTTTTGTGCTGTTGCCTCCAGCAATTCCTTCCAGAGGTTTGCAACCTCACTTAAGCGAGTGGCCACCGCGTCAGAGGCATAGTGATCATTCTCAATCATCTCCTGGCCAGTTTTTCCCAGGTTATTGAGCATAATCTCATTAGCTGCCAATTCCTCTTCAAAGTCCTGTTGCTTTTGGACCCGGCTCTTCAAGTTCTGTACATCCTGAGTGAAGACCAAGGAAAGTATTGCTTGATGAAGGAAGGGCAGACATTTGGAGGGCAACCAGAATAAGACAATAAGACTCTGTATATAAAAATCAAACTGCAAGTCTACCGGTAGCTTCTCTCCATGCTCATTATCACTCTTAGTGCCAAACGGTATCAATCAGACTACTAGAGGGAAGGCACCAAAAGTCAGCTATGAACTCCACTATCTGTAACACTAACCTGCAAGATAAAATGTGGTTACCGGTGAAATAGTGGCAGGATTGTCATAGGTGTAAACAACCAGTCTCTGCTTAGATTGGAAGCTTGTTCTCCAAGAGGAAGCTCACATCTGGTACTGTAAAGCTGGTCAAAATCTCATTGCTGAGGAGGCCTCAGTCCCTAAGGGTAAACTTAATACTCTTGTAAATTGCCATGGTGTCAGCTGCCTCATAAATATTTATGTTTATTCCCAGAGATGAAAGTTACTTCCAGCTTGAATCAGACAAGAATATCTTTGCAATGAATGACAGCGAATGAAGGAACTGCATGGCTTCTGAAGGTGCTAACAACAAACAAAGGTCCAGATCTTAGCCATAAACACTCTATAAGGCTCAGGGACCATCAGAAAAGGGAGAGTAGAAAGGATATAAGATTCAATAGGAAAGAGGGATGTGAAATACTGGGCATGACACAGCCAATGTGGTCATGATCTCACATGGCTGCTTGCAATGGGCTGCATTAGAGTGGCCCTATCAATGGTCAATCACAGATTGGGAGGAACTTCTGGGGCTCTACTCTTCACTGATGAATTATTGGATATTAGTGGACCATAGGGGAGAGTAGTTATTGTTTTCAGTTGTTCATCTACTGTGGAGCTTACTGTATTCCAATACATACAGAGTTTCAAATCCATGGTCACATAGGTGATCCAGGTTAATAAGCTCAGTAGTGCATGCGTGCACACACACACACACACGTGTGCACACACAAAAGCTAACAAACAAAAACTAAATCACAAACACCAAACTACAACAACCACACAATTTCATGAAAGTGGGAAAGGAGTTTGTAGGGGAAAGGGGAACAAATAGCTATGGGGGAAAGATTAGAAAGGTTAGATTAGAGGTTATTAGAAAATGAGTAATGGTTATTAGAAAGATTAGAAATAATATAGGAAGAATGTACTTTACACATACATAATATTGTCAAAGAACAAATCTAATAAAAGTTATTTTAAAAAAAGAAAATTTGAGGGCAAGGAGTTACTCTACTATACATGTTAAGAAAAGAATACAAAAAAAGGCATGTGAGGAATTAGAGGGGGAACAGGGTGGGGTGTTACATAAATACAGTGCTCATGTAAGAAAGTCTCAAAATAAAAGAAACATAACAGAGAAGGGATGACAAAAATTTTCTTTCCATTGCTTGGGAAATTCATGTGGCATTTTCTCCTACTTACAGGGTAGAATGGCTAAGCCATCCAAAACTGGGTCATGAAGATTATTTGAATGTGACCCTCATGTAAGTATAAGCCATCAGTCAGAGCTGTTGTGGGGCATGAAAATTATTTTGCATTTCTCTCTCAGTCTATACACAATGCATTCATTTGCATTTGGGAGCTCTGTTTACTCTGGGCACACTAGAACTGTTACTCCCATAGAAAATGCATGTGCTCTGTACTTCCACAGAGTAAAAGGTAAAGCAAAATAGTCACAGTTCTGTACAGTATGAATAAAAGTATCAGAAGTGTACATTTATTAATAAAGCATATATAGAAAAGTAAATACTTTCAATATTAGCCCAGAAGTCCAGAGACGAATTTGAATTCTGACTGTTAATGTAAAGGGTTAGAAACTGCATATATGTGTGTGCATAATAGATTATATCGTTATATCCGTGAGTGAAACTATGCATTGGTACAACTATAAGGAAGAGAAAAGAGTGGTGCAAGATCCACAGCAACTTTCATAGTCATAGAAACTATAAGAATGTATAGCAAATATTCAAGCCCAGGTTTGCACTTGAGGGTCCATGTGTTTTCAGTATTTACGGGTAATATGTTCTAAATACCTGGATAACTTTGGAAACATTCCAATTCTGAAGCTAGTTTATTTATTAATGAAATAAAGCACTTGGTACCTTCTAGCCATAATGCTGAGATAGTAGGCCTACATAATCCAAATGCTTATGTTACTTTTGAGCTTACTTCAGCTTTAAAATTTTGAATGCATCATTTGAATCATACATAATGTTACAAAGGCATATAGGAGAATAAGGTATGGTGTTGGCACACAGCTTTAATTCCAGATACTTGGGAGTCTTAGGTAGGAGGATTTTGTGTTTAAAGCATGCTTGGGAAGCACACACACACATAAATATTTCTTCAGGTAAGATAAATTAAAGAGGTGTGTAGAGAAGCAGAAGGAGTGCTAGAAGGACAATGAGCATCTAAGTAAAGAGATTCAGTGCCCCCTTCTCCAATTCTGTTAAGGACACTGGAAGGTGGTCCAGTTGAATGGGGAGAAAGAAAAGGGTCTGAAAATCAGAACCCAGATCCTTGAGTTTTAGAAGCGTACAGCCCTGGGGAGCCATCACATTTTTTTTCATGTTCTGTTTTGTCATCTGTGAATGAAGGTCATCAGTTGTCTTCATCTACCAACTATAATTCTATGAAACCAACTGCCAACGAATATAACCATGGTCAAGAACTCTCCCTACCTTGTAATCTTCATCATCAGCCAACTTTTTCTTCTTATTGATCCAGGTTTTGAGGTCATCTGAGTCTTGATACAGTTGTTGGAGAAGCTGTGAATCTACCAGCAGTTTTCGTCGAGTAGCAGCCCTTTCACGCAGGGCATCACGCCTGGCCAAAAGCTGTAAAGCACACACACATAAACATATACACACACAAATAAAACAGCAACAACGACAAAACTCATTAACCTGTGCATACGTTCACAGCCAACAAAAGTACATATAAAAGCTTTTGGTGAGTGCTATCCTGGCCATCTTTCCCACGGTATTTTCCCTGATCCTGGTGCACAGGCAGTGTGTTGGTTGGTATTAGTCAAGAGCCATCTTGAAAGATCAAACTTCAAGAACTGCCTTTACAAGACCGATCTGTGGGCATGTTTGTGGGAACATTTTCTTGATTAATGATTAATGTGAGAGGACCTGGACCACTGTGGGAAGCATTACCCTTGGTCAGGTGGTCTTCAGTTTTATAAATAAGCAAGCTTAGCAAGCCATCAGGAGCAAGTCAGTAAGCAGCATTCCTCCATTCCTCCGTGGTTTTTGCTACAGTTCCCAAGTCCAGGTCACTGATTTGGCTTCCCGTCATAATGGGTTGTAACCTGAAAGCCAAATAAACCCTTTTCTCTCCCAAGTTGCTTTTAGTGTTTTATCACAGCAACAAAGAAGGACAGGAAGATAAAAGCTCTTGGCCTTGGGCATACCCCATCACGGATAGCAGCGATGTTCTCAGAGTCATAGTGGTCATTGTCAATAAGCTTGGTCGCAGTCTCATCCAAGGTCTGAAAAAGAAAATTACAATGATGTTTCCTCAGCCACAGCTGAATGAGTGGTCCCAGTTTGAGTATCTCTTTAAGATAAAGAATATCAATGTAGCAAGTCAACAAGCCTGAAGCTAGAAGACCTAGATTCTCCTTGTGAGTTCTAACATACCTGTACTTAAAAATGTGTACTCTAGGCTTTATGATTACCTTTACTGCACTGGAAATTTTTTCAGCCTAGGTAACAGCACATGAATTCAGATGTCACCGTGAGTAAATACAGGAAAAGTACTTCCAAAGGTAGAATCAGTCTCACTTCCTTACAGCTCTTCTGTCTATCCCACCTAGCAGTGTATTATATACACCTGGAGCTACCTCTCTGTCTCTAGTTACACTGGGGTGAGGAAACAGGGAGTATAAAAGTATTTTTATCAGATTCATTTTTCACTCCTTCAAAATGTTAAAGCTCTGAACGGATTTATTAGTTAGGATAGGAAAATTACTTTTAAAATGTGACAATACGATCAAATTAATTACTTTATTCTCTGCTTTTTACTAGAGAGAATTTATAACACAAGTATATGAATTAATAAGCTATCACTTTATGTGTGACACTAATTAATACAGTAGATTTGGAACGAACTATTGTTTTCTATAAAGCGTTAGTAAAGATTTATATGTGTAAATGTGTATATACATATATGTATATATCACGACATCATCTATATCTACATCATCTACATATACATTACATATATATGATATATATGTAATACATATACTGTACTGTACATGTACTGTATGTATATATATACATATACATGATACATACATCACATACATACATGTAAACATATACATATACACAGATGTGTGTATGTAGTATCCTAGGAGACAACCAAAGCCAGAATATTGCATCCCTGACATATTCATCATGTTCTTTGAGTTCCTGTCATATATTGAAAACTTTTATGGAGTATTATAACCTAAGGTCCAAAATAAGTTCCAGAATAGCACTAGACAGAAAAATTAAAATGTGAAAATGAAGATATAAAAATATTTCTTTAGGAAAAATTATTATGATTGACATGTAAATTCTGAGGGTAGAACGTACATGAAAATATTATTGATATCCTTTACTTGTCTTATTGCTCTAGCTAGAACTTCACGTCCTATATTGAAGATACATGGCAAAAGTGGGCAGCCTTGCCTTGTCCCTGAATTTAGTGTAATTGCTTTGAGTTTATTTCCATTTAATTTGATGTTGTCTTTAGGCTTGCTGTATATTGCATTTACTATGTTTAAGTATGGGCCTTGTATTCCTGCTCTCTCCAAGACTTTTATCATGAAGAGGTGTTGGATTTTGTCAAATGCTTTTACTGCATCTTACGAGATGATCGCGTGACTTTTTTCTTTCAGGTTGATTTATGGTGGAGTACATTGAAGGATTTTCATGTAGGACCCCTACACATATATACCAGATGGGCAACTTGGTCTTCTTGTGGGTCCCTAGTAAGGGAAGCAGGGCTGTTTCTGACATGGACTCTGTTGCATGTTTTTCGATCACATCCCCCTGGTGGGGCTGCCTTGCCAGGCCACTGTGGAAGAGGATGTGTCTGTTCTGATTTGGCTTGAAGTGCTTGGGTGGGTTAGTGGGGTGGTGGAGCCTTCCTGAGGGCTAAAGGATGGGGAGAGGAAAGAAGGGTGGGAATAGGAGGAGAGGAGGATAGAGACTATGATTGGGATGTAAATAACTAAATAAAGTTAAAAGTTAAAAAAAAAACAAAATATTATTGAAAAGGAAAATGTATTTCAAACACGTAAGTGATGATTCTATGTTGGATATAGATACATATAGCATTTTTATTTGCAATTCAAAACACATAATACAAAGTATGTACTTCCTTAGAAGAAATAATGTCCTGTAACCTTGAAACCCCTTCATAAATATATTTTGTAGATTATAAAATCGATTGATAAAATGGATATTTTTATTGCTGTGGATATTCTCCCTGTTTCTTTTCAAAAGGTAAATCTTGATTTGGTTTTCACTTTCACACTATATAAACATTCTATATGCTCACAGAATCAAACCACAATGTTTTAACACATGTTAAGAAGATATCAACAACAAAGCAAGGGGTGACAATTTACAAGGAACAGCCCTCATGTTAGGTCTCGTCATCACAGAGGTGATTCTGTTTAGAGGTGTGTATGTAAACAGTGTATGTAATTAGGAAGCAAATGCCTAGCCAGAAGCGTTACTTACTATAATCTTTTCTTCCTGAGCAGTGAATGCTTCTTCAAAGTCATCGTGCTTCTGAAGAAGGGCTTCCACACTGCCCACGGAGTTTCCCAGGTCCTCATTTTCCAGGAAGGCCTGCAGAAGACAGAAAGCTACATCGCAGATTTCCTCATTTTCAAGAGACTTTCCTCTTTGAGTATCTCCGAGACAAGGACAAAGGAAGAGGTCCAAGAAACTGGAGAGCAAGGTGAGAATTGGCAGAAATAAAGGTGTTGCATAGAAAGTGACATCTAATACCATGACCTCAGACCCCAATCCTTTAATGCTTGCACACAACTTTCTTAACTTTGTCTGTGGGTCTATCTACGTGAAATTCTCTCAACTATTATTAAAATTCTCAAAACTACCCCAAAAGAGCACTACTTTCTCCCTAAGAAATCTTTCATTAATCCTGTCTGACTTACTATAAATTTTTCTTCCTGAATCCTTACCAATTTGATACTCATTTGAATTTCCTTTAACTGTCGTCAAATCTCTGTGCAACATTCTTAAAACAGCTGTTCTTGAGATAGCACCACTAGGTAGATTAGACTGGTTTCAAATTTCTGACTCTGCTGAGGACTCAGCCTCCCGAGTGTTGGAATTGCAGATCTTCCCACCATGTCCAGCTTGTACTTAAATATCTTTCTATGCCTTTGCACATTAAGGGATTTTATGAGCTTGCCTTTACTTTTTGCCATCTAAAATCAACCTTTCAATTCTCAAGACAAGCTTGCTGTCTTGAGGGTGCTGATAGCAGTCAAAGAGTAAAATAAAGAATAGAAGAAGTGGTATCTGAAGACTGTCCAGTTGTCTTCTGTTACCTCTTGTCTGCTCATCCAACTATCCACTTGTTCACTGTCTCGGCAGAAGAGGTGGAAATCAAGGCACTGGCGGTACTGATGCTCACACATGTTCCACAGTTCCAGCAGGGCTGCCCAGTCATTAACAAGCGTTGTCATCTTAAGAAAGGAAGAGACACTGTATCAAAAAAATTAACTAATGAACTAACACATTTTTTCTGTATTTACTTAGCAGCTAATAAATGAAATAACAGTTGAAAGATCAAAAGTGAATAAGAAATGAACTCCTAAGGTTTCAACATCCAAGCAAATAAGTGCAGTATAGGAAAAAGAGGGATGTTTTAATATGTATAAACAAAGAAAAGATTAATTCAGATTGGAAACGAAAATACAGGAAGTAGAAGGACTATTTTACCAAGAAATGTACAAAGCTAGTGAAGAGCATCAGAGATGAAGAATAACATCAGAACATAAGAAAATTATAATGTCAGGACATGAGCACTTAGGTTATACATTGTTGTTTGAAGACTAAATAAAGTGCCTAAAACATTTGACTTCCTCATTAGTGGTGAAAATCAGCTTAGTTTAAGGTTGTATAAAGGATACATCATGGACTAGAAACTATAGGGGACCCAAAGGTTATTGAAGTTCACATATCACTGAATTTATCCTCTAGAGATGAGTTTGAGGATGTGATAATATAAAGCAATGAGATAAGATGGTATAAAGGTTTCATATTAAGTGGAAGTCAGAAAATTGATGAAGTAAGGCCCAAAATAGAGTGATCACTCATCTTCTAAGGATTTCATGTGACTCAGTTTAGCCAGGATATGTGATAAGGAACAGATGGATGCCAGACACACTATTATCATGGTTAGATGCCCGCTGACCACTATGCAAAGAGATTACCGTGTGAGCATGCGATAGACGAAACCTGACTGTTACTGAAACTTCACATAGTGTGTAAAAGCAGCCTACCTTCACACGAATTTCCTCAGAAGCTTCGTGATTGCCATCCAGCAGTTCTTGACCAGTTGCTTTAGCAGATAGAAATCGTTCATTGTAAGAGTCAATCTCATGCTGCAGTCACAAAACAGAATGACTCAAATGCATCAAGAGACCTCATAGATTTCTCAACACTGATCAAAACCCCCTCCCTTCTTTTTCCTATCAGGGAAGCCTTTGCTCCTTACCTTATGCTGCTGGTGCCTGGCTAGTACGGCTTCCCCACTGGCCACATCCGTTGGCAGCTCATCAGCATTGATCAGAGCAGTCTTTTCCTTCATCCAGCCTGAGAGCTCATCATAGTCAGATAAGAACCGATGGTACCTGTGGGAAAAATAAGGCAAAAGACAGGAGTGAGTTACCTGATTTAAAAGGAATATGAACAAAGGGTTATGAGTGGGATAAGCTGTGGCATTCAGTGTCCACTTTCTCCTAATATCTCCCCTCCCCTTCAGAGGAATAGTTTATGAAGCCTTTCTACGCGGGGCTGGAGATCCTAGAGTAGGTACATCACGGTGCGTGTTACAGTTCCGTCACTTTAATGTCATACCTACCTCAGAGTAAAGTGTCACGATCCAGCCAGAAAATGGATACGTGCCATGCAATTATCAGAGTGGGGCTACAACTGGGATTTCCCTAAGTATCCTAGCTACTGTTTACTCTATTAATCGAGAATGCTGGTGAGGTCACTATCTATTGAAAAAGTGAAAAGCTCATCATTAGTTTGTAAATCATAATAACATGAGTGCTATCTTGTTTTCCTGACGGCTTACTGATTAGATTACTGACTCTAAGAATTAACTACTAAAATGATGTCTTGTTACCACAGATTATTTTTTAATAACTTTTAACAAGACAGAATTCTAGAATTACTGTGACTTTCTTTAGCTTGAAACTTAATTAACAACTTTTTTTCCCTGGCATCAAGAGCGTTCCAGTTTTTTTTTTTAA
>JAQQSO010003434.1:0-13552 GCA_028658305.1 Pachyuromys duprasi
TTATGTTGAGGTCTTTGATCCACTTGGACTTTAGCTTTGTGCACGGTGATAAATATGGATCTATTTTCATTTTTCTGCATACAGATATCCAGTTGGACCAGCACCATTTGTTGAAGATGCTGTCTTTTTTCCATTGAATGGTTTTGGCTTCTTTGTCAAAAATCAAGTTTCCATAGGTGTGTGGGTTCATTTCTGGGTCCTCTATTCGGTTCCATTGATCCACTATTCTGTTTCTATGCCAATACCATGCAATTTTTATTACTATTGCTCTGTAGTACAGCTTGAGGTCAGGGATGGAGATACCTCCAGATGATCTGTTGTTGTAGAGGATTGTTTTGGAGATTCTGGGTTTTTTGTTTCTCCATATGAAGTTGAGTATTTTTCTTTCGAGGTCTACCTAATCTTTTAAATACCCATGACAGAGTTAGTACATTTGGCCTTCAGTTTTCCATTTCTTACTATACCAAAGTGTCTTTCCTCAAACAAGATAGAGATGTAGTGTAGTTCAGTATTTTCTCTAGATCCTGTCCTTTTGCCTTGCATGTATAATAAGTATATGGTGAATTAATTACTTAAGTCTAGATTGCAACTTGAACTGCCATATTAGAGTAAGCTCAGAAGCTTAATTTTAAAATGTGATTATGGAGTAGCTGGGGAACAGCAAGCTCTTCAGGGCAGGGAGTTGGCATGGATTCCAAATGAGGACTGCAGCTTGATTATCTCCGAGAATGTGGAGCTAAAGTCAATAGTGGTGGAAGGGAAAATGTAGGAAAATTGATCACCGTTGAATGTGTAGCCTGTGCCTAAAAGAGAGCCAAGAACTGTTGGTCATACTTGGTCATTTTCTGCTGTTGGAGATGTGGGGCTATTGCTACAACACTGTGAAGAGTTTTTGAAGAGAAGGTAGGAGCTCAGACTTCCTGCCAACACCTATGGATTTCCTTCAGGCCAGGAGGTCACAGGCCTGAGCCTCCTGTAAAGAAATTCTTAAGTTTAAGTTTTTAAATGCCTTCAGCGTTCCTAATTGCACGCCTCTGTCCAAACATTTACATTTCACAAGAAAATGATGAGTTGTGCTTATGTGGACAGCCATTTTTGTTCACTGTTATGTTCTTGTACTTTTCACAGAAAAGACTAAAGCAGATTAGCTGTGTGTTGAGCAAAGAATTTGGATTTCAGAGTGTTTGAAGAGACTAGAAGAAAAGGTGGTTAGAACTGTAAATATTGTCACATTTGCCTCTTTCCTCCATCATTAAGGTAATATTGCAAAATGGTTGGCTGACATTTTAGGTGTTTGTTGGAAAAGGAAGATCATTTTGGGCCAACCCCACTGAGTTTATATTCCAAGGTCACACAAACAGAAACTGTAGACCCGGATCCAAATTTTGTCCTTTAATATTCAGAGTAGGCTGCCTTTTATCCCCCATCTAAATATTCATTAGATATGATCACATGAACTAGACTTATTTTGTAGCTTCTATCTCATGAAGAAAGTTTATTAGAATAGTCAAGAAATGAGACCTGTCAGTGATGCATATGAATACTGTGCCTTGTTGTTGTAATGAAGTGTGTGTGTATGTGCCTGTGCATAAGCATGCATATGTGAGTGAATTATATACACTCAGAATAAAGGGTTGTTGGTTGTTACATATGCTTCATTCTTTGGTATAAAAGCTGAGAAATTCAACCATCTCTCATATAAAATTCTAAGAAATGTTAATGTTGAAATGATGAGTTCAATTCAGAGTTTTATTTGTTTACTAGTTTAGGATCTGATTTATCTAACTGGAAAATTAAGGTGAAACTAACAAACATTAAATATGAATCCATGTCAATATCCATGATGCACTGTGCTAAAAATGACTGTAGCATAGTAATGAACAGAGTCCTAGTGTAAGGTATGTTTGTGTTATATACAAAGAGAAGAATTTCATGTTCTATGAACTGTGGATTGTGGTCATCTATATGGTACTGGTCATGGCTTATGAACATAAGTTGTGGATGGAGGCCAGAGATCTAAGATATGGAACTCATTTAAAATCGACTCTAATAACTGCTCCGTTTGGATAAAGACAACTTTCTTTAACTAGAATGTATATCAAATATAAATTCAATAAACAAAACAGTTGTGATAACCATTCAAAAGTGTTCTGACATCTTACACCTCGATTTACAATATAGGGATTTGATCTCTACCTTAAAAGAAATTCTTTATATACAGCTTAAAGCCATTAATTCACCTGCAGATTTTTAACTGGTATAATAATGCTATTTACTTAATTATCGACCATGCTAAACAGTCTCACTTGCTTTACACACAACTGTATTGATTTTAAATAAAAGACATATAAAGGCTTATGGACTAAATCTATGAATATAATTTTAAAATTGTCTTTTGAAAAACAGCAAGCATTTTCTCTTTTTATTTTTAAAATTTTTATTAATTAGTTTATTTACTTTGTATCCCACCTGTAGCTCCCTCCCTCTTCTCCTCCCAAACCCACCGTCTCCCCCTTTTCTCCATGCCCTTACCCCAGTCCACTGATAAGGGAGGTTCCCCTCCCCTTCCTTCTGATCCTAGTCTATCAGATATCATCAAGACTGGCTGCATTGTCTTCCTCTGTGGCCTGTCAAGGCTGCATCCTCCTAAGGGGAGGTGATCAAAGAGCAGGCCAATCAGTTCATGTCAGAGACAGTCTGTGTTCCCACTACTAGAGAACCCACTTGAACACTGAGCTGCTAAGGGCTACATCTGTGCAGGGGTACTAAATTATCTCCAATGCATGGTCCTTGTTTGGAGTATCAGTCTCACAAAAGACCTCTGTGTCTCGATTTTTTGGTTCTGTTGCTCTCCTTGTGGAGCTCCTGTCCCCTCCAGGTATTTCCATCTCCCCCTTCTTTCATAAGATTCCCTACACTCTGCCCAAAGTTTGGCTATGAGTCTCAGCATCTGCTTTGATAGCCTGCAGGGTAGAGTCTTTTAGAGTCCCTCTGTGGTAAGCTCCTGTACTGTTCCCTGTTTTCTCCCTCTTCTGATGTCCATACTCTTTGTCTTTCTGGATGAGGATTGAGCATCTCACCCAGAGTCGTCCTTCTTGATTAGCTTCTTTTGGTGTACAGATTTTAGTATGTTTATCCTATATTATATGTCTAATATCCACTTATGAGTGAATAGAAAATGTCCGTGACTCAAATAAGAGGAAGATTAATTGAAATCATAAAGAAAAGGTGAAAACAAGTGTTTCAGAGATATAAAGTAGAGAGCTTCTCAGAAGCCATTGGCTTGATCTCCATGTTAGTTGACATGCTCTTGACCAAGTGAGACATTGTAAAAATTATATTATATTTTTATTATTTAAAAGTGTTTTTAAATTTAAACATATTTTGACCATATTTCTGTTCTCACCCAGGTTCTTCCAAATCCTCTTCCCATCTCTGCTTACCCAGTTGAAGTTCTTTTCAATATGCATCAAAAGCCCAGTACAACAAAGCTCCCCCAAACCAAGAAAACAAACAAACAAAAAGTCACACCCCAAAAGAAACCATCAAACTATAACCAAAGTAAAACACAAAAGCACTGTGGAGTCCTTTATATGTTGGTCAACTGCTTCTGAACATGAGGCCTGTCCTAGAGTGACTGATATGCCCTTTGTTATTCTATTGGAGAAAACAGATTTTCTCTCTCTAAGCACGTATAAGTGACAGTTCAGTTGTCATCCTGACTTTGAAGTAGAAGAGATGACTCAATTGTGTTTCCCTGAGAAGAAAAGTCTGTCTGTGCCACAATCATTTTTCATGGTGAGGAGATGAAAATGAGCTAATTACATGTCAGATTATCTCTGACCAAATTTCTTAGCCTACCTTTGGCACAGGATAGGTTGAGCCACTTTCAGTTTTCCAATCTTCTTAGAGTTTCCTCCGGCCTAATTGTCCGTAAGTTTTGTTTCATTCAGACACTGTTAACAAAGCATAGCTGTCTCTTAGTACCCACAATAGGACTGGTTCTCAGACTCTCTTAGGTACCAACATCTGAATGAAGATGAGCAGATCTTTTTTTTTTTATTAATTTATTTATTTTTATATCAATCACAGGTTAGGTACTTTGCATCCCAGGCATAGCCTCCTCCCTCATTCCCTCCCACCCTCCCACTCCCTCCCTCATCTCCCTCCTCCCCGCCCCTTCCAAGTCCACCAACAGGGGAGGACCTCCTCCCCTTCCATCCAACCCCAGCGATGAGCAGATCTTAAAAAACAACAATAAAAAACAATTTAGTTTTTGAATATAACCTATATATCTTCACATATATTTAAAAGTATCAAAGTATCGTATTAAGTGTAATGACAGCTACAATGTAACATCTATAATACAGCTATATCATATTTTTAGAGAATTATGGCATAATAAAAATTTACATGTTCATTTTTCCTCAATATTTGACCTGCATTTTGTTCAATCTATGACTATTAAATCAACAGGAATAAATGGCTAACTGTATACTGACTAAGGAACATCAGAGAACTCTTTCTTTTTTTAAGTAATTTATTTATTTTTATATTAATCACAGGTTATATACTTTGTATCCCGGCTGTAGCCCCCTTCCTCATTCCCTCCCACTCTCCCCATCCTTCCCTCATCTTCTCCCTGCCCCCCTCCAAGTCCACTGATAGGGGAGGACCTCCCCCCCCTTCCATCTGACCCTAGCTTATCAACTCTTTCAAAAGGTGCATCCATTAATGTCTGAGCTTTCTGTATTGAACATCTAGAGAAGCACCTTGGTATCAATTGCCTTATCCATAGTCATGAAGCTTGTGAATTCAAGATTCCTTGTAGCATGTCTGCTTGACTTTCTTATTAGGGATCCTAAAGTACATGGATTATTTTTCAGGTTTTCTTGTTGACTATAGATCTCTCCAAGGTGACCTCTCTTGGTTGGTTATAAACAATGACACTCTCCCAGAGCCATATCACCGAGAAACCTTCTCTCGGCATCATAATTTTTAACATAATACATCTTAAATTTTCTAATCAAATTACCCAGAAGTAAAAATGAATATGGACATGTATTTTTAACTAAGAGGGAAAGAGAAACAGAAAAGCAACTGGAAAGGTGACCTTAATATTACCTGAGCATATATTCCAAAGCTTGAACTTTAAAGCTTATGGCAATTAACCTTATAAATTTATATCACAAGTTAATATCAGCACACGTTGCTAAATGACATAATGCTGCACACAAGTTTAGAATCTGATGCTAGTAATACACTAATGTAAAATATACTGTAACTTATAATAAAGTGATTCTTATAGATTCTACATAAAGTACATGAAGAGTTAAAAAAAAACAATGACTGCTCAGGATACTTGTTAACTTTATACAGTAGTTTCTTCTGCTCTACTGTTGATGCGTCCCTAACTTCAGATCTCCTGCTGCTGTGAGGGGTGAAGAATGCATGATGAGAAAAATTGTCTTATCAGGTATTCTCACTGGTTAGCTCAGTTGCCTGAAATACTTGCTCAGGGGCCAGGAATTTTGCATTTTTAATGTAGTTTTACTTTTAATGTAATACAATCATTTCATCCCTTTCTTCTTGAAAACTGTCTGTAAGGAATGACTGAGTAAATTCACAATTAGCACTGCTGTCGAATGTAATTTCCCCAGAACTGGCAGTCAGGAAACAGGGTGTGGGAGATAAATGCTTGAAAGGGGTTTGGAGTGAAATACTTTATCTTTTTATAAATAGTACAGAGGTTAGAACTTCGTGCAAAATAAAAAAATAAATCTAAAAAATAATAGGATGTAGTTAAATCAATATTGATTATTTAGAGTAAAAACCTTTTATAGGTGACAGTAAAGTCTTTTAGGATCCTTAAGGGGAAATGTAGGTATAAAAGTGCAATGGATTACTATAATTTAATAACAGTAAATAACAAAAATACTGTTAGTGGATTTATGATTTCACAGAGCAAACTCTTATTAAATAGAGAACATGTGAATGATTCAACAGTGATGAATTTTAGAATCAAAGCAGAGAAGCCATCATGCATACATCTGATACCTTTAATATCTCTCATCATGATTCTTTCTTACATATGGGTGTGTTTAAAATGAGCTGTATGTGTCAAACAATACATTTTCATTTAAAGGTCTCCATTTGGGTTTTGAATTATCTATTTAAACGCCTCATTTACCTGTGCTACTCACACAGCTAATAATTTTCATTGAATATTCTTTGGTCTTTGATTTTCTCTGGGATATCTGCAGACATGCTTCTAGATGCAAGCACATGGCTCTAGTTGATTCCAAAGTGCTTTGGGGTGGTAATTTCAACTATTATTTTTTTGTGAAGGGATGAAAGCCATAAATTTTCAAAGTACTAAGGAAAGAAAGATGACATATGGGGAATATCAGTATTTTATCAGCTCAAACAAACAAACAAAAAACCAACCAAACAAAAGACAACATGGAGAAATGAAAGGTGTGGAGAAGCACTGAAATGTAGTTGGAGACAACAGTGAGATAAAATACAGAAATACTGAATTTTAAAATGCAAGATAAATGGAGAACACAGCATTAAGCACTCACCAATAAAAAAGAGAAAAGAATACCACCCCTTCCCCAAAGGGACATGAACAAATGAAAGAAAAGACACTCAAAGGAGGAACCTAGCTATTCTGTTGGGTGTAAGGTGAAATCTCAGGGTTATTTTGATTTGCATTCCCCTAATGACTAAGGATATTGACCATTTATATAAGTGTTTCTCTGCCATTCGATATTCCTCTATTGAGAATTCTATGCTTAGCTATGTACCCCGTTTTTGTATTTGATTAATTGGCTTTTTGGTTTTTAACTTCTTGAGTTCTTTATATATTCTGGATATTAGCCCTCTGTTAAATATAGGGTTGGTGAAGATCCTTTCCTAGTCTGTAAGCTGTCGTTTTGTTCTGACAACAGTGTCCTTTGCTTTACAGAAGCTTTTCATTTTCATGAGGTACCATTTATTGAGTGTTGCTCTCAGAGCCTGTGCTGTTGGTGTTCCGTTCAGGAAGTTGTCTCCTGTGCCAATGAGTTCTAGACTCTTCTCCATTTTTTCTTCTATCCGATATAGTGTGTCTGGTTTTATATTGAGGTCTTTGATCCACTTGGACTTTAGTTTGCCTTTCAATGAAGACTGAAGACAAGCAGTTCTCTGGAAATCCCCCAGGCCTTCAGTAGCAGGGTAGGACTGCTGAGGCGTCCAGACTCATGGATTTAGCAGATACCAGACTCTCATCTTCCGTTTGTAGGTCAGCATTGTTGCACAATCCAGATTGTATCATCTAAATCACTCTAATAAATCCCATATATATATATATATATATATATACTTTATCCATTATTTTTCCTCTGAAATACAGGCCTCTTGTATAATCTATATGTGAGTAAGCTAGATATCATCTTTAGCAAAAATGACAACCCATTCTTATGACCCTTCCTACA
Source organism: Pachyuromys duprasi (assembly GCA_028658305.1). NCBI lineage: Eukaryota > Metazoa > Chordata > Mammalia > Rodentia > Muridae > Pachyuromys > Pachyuromys duprasi. The sequence continues at coordinate 7,479 of JAQQSO010003434.1, forward strand.
AAAATGCTCTGCTGAAATTTTTCCTGAACAAATCTAAATTTTGAAAAAAAAATGTAAACCCTTTTATCTAAATACATCTTTTTAATCCCATATTGTAACTGTTTGCCAAAATTATTGAAATAGATCAAGCTTTAAAATAATAATCAGATATAATATTTCAATTGCAATAGTAATACATGTATATGTGTGTATTTTGAAATAATTTGTGCAAAGAAGTATAACATATTAAGAAGATGAGTACAGGGAGGTAATAATAAAGTTCAACATGGTCACTGTCATATGAATATCACATATACAATTTCAGTAAATTTTACATATTTCTTGCATGCAATGCTTTCCTTGTCAGATATGCAAGTCTGAACTCATGAAGCTGAAAATCTAAGAATGGGAGTCAGGGTTCTATCCAGAGTCAGAGAACCAAGAGGAGTAGTCAGTAAAATGATATAGTTCTAGTAGATGATTTCAATACCACATTCATACTTCACAAAAGTCATCTAGACTAAAAGCCAGCATGAAACCAAAAAATAGAAGTATTCCTCAAGTCACATAGATTAAACAAATATATGAAAAATACTCCATATAACAGAAATTATGTGCATAATTTCTCATTAGACCTTTCCAAAACAGAGGGCAGTGTCCAAAATAGGGATGTAAAGCAAGTCTTAGCAAATGCAAAAGAACAGAAATAATTTTATGTTTCTCATCATATCACTATGAGATAAAACTAAAAATTAATATCAAAAGATACCACAGAAATTGAGCAAATGCCTTAGGTGACCACTGGGCCATTGAAGAAATTAGGGAAAAAATAAATTCATAGAAATACAAATGGCTGCATTGTCCTGTCTGAGACAGTCCCTGTTCCCCTTTCTAGGGAACCCACTGGGATACTGAGCTGCCATGGGCTACATCTGAGAAGAGGTTCTAGGTTGTATCTATGAATGGTCCTTGGTTGGAGTATCAGTCTCAGAAAGACATCTGTGCCCAGATATTTTAGTTCTGATGATACCTGATAAGCTAGGTTCAGATTGAAGCAGGGGAGGACCTTCCCTATCAGTAGACTTGGAGAGGCAAATGGGAGGAGATAAGACAGGAAGGGTGGGATTGGGAGGGAATGCAGGAGGGGGCTACAGCTGGGATACAAAGTGAATAAACTGCAACTAATATAAAAATGTAATAAAAAGGCAATACAATTGGCAAGTAAACATTTGAAAAATTCTCAACATGTATAATCATCAGGGAAATGCAAATTGAAACTGTTTTGGGATTACTTTTCACCCTGGTCAGCATATCATGACTATGATAAAACAAACAAATAACCAAACAACAACAAAAAACATTGCCACACACGCAAAAAATGCTTCTGAGGATTTTGGGGAAAAGGAGCCCTTATTCAGTGCTTGTGGAATGTAAACCTGAACAATCAATATGGAAATCAGTATGGAAGTTTGTTGAAATACTGAAAATAGAAATACTCTGTGATTGGACATTGCACTCTTGAATGCACACCCAAAGGACAATGTCAATGTCCCACTGAAAGGCAGGCATATCTATGCTTATTTTTATTCACAATATATAACAAATAGAACAATCTAGATATTCATCAGTATAGAAATGGATTAAGACCGTGACACACAGAAGCAATTGAACCTATTTTACTGTTGAGAAACATGAAATTATGTTTGCAAGGAAATGGATGGAGATCATCATGTTGAGCAAAATTCCAAATCAAAAAAGACATGGTGAACATTTCCCTCACATGTGTAGTCTGTACTTCAACATAAACATGTAGAAATATGTGTGGGAGGGACCATGGAACTAGAAAATGGATCACAGAAGGAAAGGAAGAGATATTAAGGGAAGGGAGAGAAAGGGACAATGAAGCAAAATTTGAGGAAAGGAAAGATAGAAGAATAAGAACAATGCACAATGGGTTAAATCTTTGAGAATCCCGTAATGAACTCCATTGGTTCACATGCTTTTAAATTATTATAATAATTTTGCAATGATAATTATTATAAGTTATTTGGTGCAAAGAAAGATCTATTTTTATAGCCACTAAAACATTTATTGACCTAATCATTAAGTACAGTTTTCCAGAATTGTCCTTTATGTATATAAGTTACTTCTATTAGATCTCTAAAACTTACTCCGAAATTAAATCAGATGTAAAATTGGGAATATACGTTACACTTTATTTTTTGGCATGGTCCCTGAATTATACTCTCAGATGATGATGATGATGAGTTCAGTGATAACCTTTGTGTCAATGATGAGTTTCACCCAATGTGGTACTCGTGACCTTTTCTATGATGCCCACGATGCTTCAGTTAAGACAGCTCTCGATTAATGAAACTCTGAATGATCAAATTTCACCATTTTATTCACAAAATCATAATATGCATTTCTTAAATGCTTGTAGAAAGTACAGTGCATTTAGCTATACTATTCCCATTTGGTTGACCTCAGAGCATACCGATAAAATGGTAGTTTCAATTATTTTCTAATTGTGAATCAAACAGGTCTCAAGCTACTTTACATACACTGACAGAACCAGTTTTTTCTTCAAGTAAGCAATGTGATGATTTAGAAAAATTAATTATTAAAAATACTTTTAACCTGGCTTGTGACAGTCAGCCTTTACACAACAGGGAGAGTACTTGTTCTTCCTCGGGAGATAATGAGAAAGAGGTTCTTAGGCCTGTTCTCACAACACTGGAGACACAGCTGTGATTTGGGATTAAACAAGCAAAGGCACCTGCTTCACTGAGAGTTGGTGAAGATGTCAGTGCAGAGCATGAAAAATAGCTGCTTTAAACTTCAAACTCTTAAAACAGATGTTAGAAAATATCAACTCGGTGAGCAATTGATTGCCACCACAGTGCCTTGCCTGGTACACTTGAGTCAGTCTGTTCCTGCATCATTGAAGTTATGAAATTTTCAAAGTAAATCTTCATTATTTATGGCAAAGGACTCACCTGCATTATTATTTTTCTTCTGCTATGCTCTGAAATAAATCAAGCTCTCTTATACTCCAAGTCAATAAAGGCCTTATTAGCGTTCAATCATCAATTCTCACTTCAGTACCTGGGGAAAAATAGCAAAACTGTGTTTTCCCCTTGCTTGCTTTTCTGTGTAGTTTGGAGCTCTTAAAACTGGTGTGTCATGATGGAACCAGTGTAGATTTGGCTGGTGGTGGCTGAACCATGTAGCTGTGGTGAAAATTTTAGTAGAAAAGTGAACAGGAAATTATTAGAGGCCTCTCGTCATCTAGATATCCTAATAAATATTTCTGGCCTTTGCTCTATTTTGGTGAGTGATGGGGGGCAGTAGACAAATATGACTTTATCATCCTAATCCCCAGTGTCTGGGACATTAATTTTCACTTCTCTCTCTGTGATAGTTTGTAGTGAGCATTGCTTCCCTGAAGATGTTGTCAAACAAAGAGAACAAGCTAAATGGGTTTTAGGGGATTAACTGAGAGTCATGGATCAATGGATCTTAATATTACTAATAATGTTGAATTCCACTGATCTAATATGTGCCCACATTATATAAGAAGAGGTCTACTATTGGTTTCTTGTGCTCACCTTGACATTCTGAGCACTGTAGCTTTTATTTTCTATGTTCAATATTCAGGGTATAGCAGATTTCCTGATACAAAGTAGATACTACAGGTTGTCAATAAAAGGACATGGATTAGCAATCCCATGGTTCATGATCAGCTTCTTTTTTTTTTTTTTAAGGACATCATTCACAATTGTAGTAAATGACAAGCTAATTATTTAATAGTAGAGATTTTAGTTAATTAATTAATTGCAATTTATTAACTTTGTATCCCATCGGTAGGCCCCTCCCTCATCTCCGCCCAGTTCCACCCACCCTCCCTCTTCTCCCCCTATGCCCCTTTGCTAGTCCACTGATGGGGGAAGGTCTCCTCCACTTCTATTGGACCCTAGCCTATCAGGTGTCAGCAAGGCTGGCTGTATCATCTTCCTCTGTGGCCTGGCAAGACATCACCACCCCAGGGGAGGTAATCAAAGAGCTGGCCACTAAGTTCCTGTCAGAGACAGCCCCTGTACCTCTTACTAGGAACCCACTTGAAAACTGAACAGCCTATATGGGCTTCCTCTGAGCAGAGTGCCTAGGTCCTCTCCAAGCATGGTCTTTGGTCTCTGGAGATTGCCCTGGGCCCAAGCTTTTTGTCTGATGGTCTCCTTGTGGAGCTCCTGTCTCCACCTCCAGGTCTTTCTGTTTCCCTCCTTTCCTATAAGGTTCCCTGTGCACTCTCCAAAGTTTGGCTGAGCCCCAGCATCTCCTTTGATACCTTGATGGATAGAGTCTTCCAGAGGTCCCCTGTGGAAGGCTCCAGCCTTGTTCCTTGTCTTCTCCTACTTCAGATGTCTGTTCTGTTTACCCTTCTGAGTGAGATTTCAGCCTCTTCCCTAGGGTCCTCGTTGTTGTTTAGCTTCTTTGGGAATGTAGATTTTAGTATGTTTATCCTATTATATGGCTAATATCCACTTATAAGTGAGTATATACCATGTGTGTCTTTCTGCTTCTGTGTTATCTCACTCAAGATGATCTTTTCTAGTTCCCACCATTTGCCTGCAAATTTCATGATTTCCTTGTTTTTAATTGCTCAGTAGTACTCCATTGTTTAAATGTACCACAATTTTTGTATCCATTGTTCAGTAGAGGGACATCTAGGTTGTTTCCAGATTCTGGCTATTATGAATAATGCTGCTATGAACATAGATGAACAAATAGTCTTGTATGGTTTAGCATATTTTGTATATATATGCCAAGGAGTGGTATAGCTGGATCTTGAGGTAGCACTCTTCCTAAGCCTCTGAGAAAGTGCCACATTGATTTCCAAAATGGTTGTACAGGTTTACATTCCCACCCACAGTGGATGAGCATTCCCCTTTCTCCACAAACTCTACAGCATACCTCATCCCTTGGGGATTCTTATAATATCTTATTTATGTTTTTATTAATTACAGTTTATTCCCTTTGTATCCTACCTGTAGCTCCTTCCTTCCTCCCCTCCAATCTCACCCTCCGTTCCTCTTCTCAACCAATACCCCCCCCCCCCTTCCCCAGTCCACTGATAGGGGAAGTCCTCCTCCCCTTCCATCTGATCCTATTCTATCAGGTCTCATCAGGAGTGGCTGCATTGTTTTCTTCTGTGGCCTGGTAAGGCTGCTTTCCCATCATGGGGAGGTGATCAAATAGCAGGCCAATCAGTTCATGTCAGAGACAATCCCTGTTCCCATTACTAGGAAACCCACTTGGACATTGAGCTGCCATGGGCTACATCTGGGCAGGGATTCTAGGTTATCTCCATGAATGGTCCTTGGTTGGAGTAGCAGTCTCAGAAAACACCCCTGTGTCTAGATTTTTTGGTTCTGTTGTTCTTGTGGAGCTCCTGTCCTTTCCAGGCATTTCTATCTACCTATTCTTTCATAAGATTCCCTACAATCTGCCCAAAGTTTGACTTTGAGTCTCAGCATCTGCTTTGATATTCTGCAAGGCAGAGTCCTTCAGAGGCCCTCTGGGTAGGCACCTGTCCTGTTCCCTGTTTTCTCCCTCTTCTTATGTCTATCCTCTTTGCCTTTCTTAATGGGGATTAGGCATCTTACCACGGTCCAAGCTATTTTTAATACTTTATTTCTTAGGTTTTAAAAATATCTTCTAGTTAAAAAGCAAGAAACCAAATAATCCAATTAAAAAATGGGGTATGGAGCTAAAAAGAGAACTGACCGTAGAGGATTATAGAATGGCAGAAAAACACTTAAAGAAATGCTCAACGTCCTTAGCCATCAGAGAGATGCAAATCAAAACGACTCTGAGATTTCACCTTACACCCACGAGAATAGCTAAGATCAAAAACTCTAGTGACAACGCATGTTGGAGAGGCTGTGGAGAAAGAGGAACCCTCCTCCATTGCTGGTGGGAATGCAAACTTGTACAACCACTCTGGAAATCAATTTGGCGCTTTCTTAGACAATTAGGAATAGTGATTCCTCAAGACCCAGCTATACCACTCTTAGGCATATATCCAAAAGATG
>JAQQSO010003435.1:0-13551 GCA_028658305.1 Pachyuromys duprasi
ATATATATGGACTTTGTGGAGATACTGTCCCCTCTAGGTTATAATAACTCCCCCTTTTTTTCATATGATTCTCTGCACTCTGCCAAAAGTTTGGTTATGAGTCTCAGCATCTGCTTTGATACACTTCTAAGTAGAGTCTTTCAGAGGCCCTCTGTGGTAGGCTTCTGTCTTGTTACTTGTTTTCTCCTACTTCCAATGTTGATCCCCTTTGTCTTTTTAGGTAAGGATTGATCATCTTACCTAGGGTCCTCTTTCTTGTTTATCTTCTTTAGGTGTACAGATTTTTAGCATGTTTATCCTATCTTATAGGTCTAGTACCCACTTAGAAGTGAGTATATACTGTGTGTGTGTGTCTTTCTGCTCCTGGGATATCTCTCTCAGGATAGCCTTTGCTAGATCCTACCATTTGCCTGCAAAATTCATGATTTCCTTGTTTTTAATTGTTGAGAAGTATTCCATTATGTAAAAGTACCACAATTTCTGTATCCATTCCTCCTTTGGTGGACATCTGGGCTGTTTCCAGGTTCTGGCTATTATGAATAAAGCTGCTATAAATATGGTTGAGCAAATGTCCTTGTTGTGTACTTGAGCATCTTTTGGATATATGCTTGGAGAGGTATAGCTGGATCTTGAGAAATCAGTGTTCCTGATTGTCTGGGAAAGTGCTAGGTTGATTTTCAGAGTGGTTGTACAAGTTTACATTCCCACCAGCTATGGAGGAGGGTTCCCATTTCTCCACAACCACTCTAGCAAATGTTGTCACTTGAGTTTTTGATCTTATCTATTCTGATGGGTGTAAGGTGAAATCTCATGGTGGTTTTGATTTGCATTTCTCTGATGGCTAAGGATGTTGATCATCTCTTTAAGTATTTCTCTGCCATTCTATATTCTTCTAAAGAGAATTTTCTCTTTAACTCCGTACCCCATTTTTTTCTTTGGATTGCTTGAATTATTGCATTTAACTTCTTCAGTTCTTTAAATATTTCAGATAACAGCCCTCTGTCAGATGTAGGGTTTGTGAAGATCCTTTCCCAGTCTGTAGGCTGTCCTTTTGTTCTGACAGCAGTGTTCTTTTCTTTAGAGGAAATTTTCAGTTTCATGAGGTCCCATTTATTGATTGTTGCTCTTAGAACCTGTGCTGTTGGTGTTCTATTCAGGAAGTAGTCTTCAGTGCCAATGAGTTCAAGGCTCTTCCCCACCTTTTCTTCTAACCGACTTAGTGTGTCTGGTTTTATGTTGAGGTCTTTGATTTACTTGGACTTCCGGTTTGTGCAGGGTGATAAATATGGATCTATTTTCATTTTTCTGCATGTAGAAATCCTGTTGGGCCAACAGCACTTGTTGAAGATGCTGCCTTTTTTCATTGAATGGTTTTGGCTTCCTTGTCAAAAATCATGTTTCCATAGGTGTGTGAGTTTATTTCTCAGTATTCTATTCAGTTCCATTGATCCACTATTATGTTTCTGTGCCAAAACCATGCAGCTTTTATTACTATTTCTCTGTAGTACAGCTTGAGGTCAGGGATTGAGATACCTCCAGATTATTTGTTGTTGTACAGGATCATTTTGGAGATTCTGGGTTTTTTGTTTCTCCATATAAAGTTGCAAATTTTTCTTTCAAGGTCTGTAAAGATTTGTGTTGGTACTTTGATGGAAATTGTATTGAATCTGTAGACTACTTTTGGCAGAATGTTCATTTTCCCTATGTTAATCCTACCTATCCATGAGCATGGGAGACCTTTCCACCTTCTGATATCTTCTTCAATTTCTTTCTTCCGAGAATTGAAGATTTTTTTTTCCAAACAGGTCTTTCACTTGCTTGGTTAGAGTCACATCAAGGTACTTCATGTTTTTAGTGGCTATTGTGAAGGGTGTTGCTTCTCTGATTTCTTTTTCAGCCCTTTTGTCTTTGGTATACAGGAGGGCCTCTGATTTTTTTTTTGAGTTAATTTTTATCCAGCCACTTTGCTGAAGGTGTTTATTGGCTGAAGGAGTTCTCTGGTTGATTTTTTTGAGTTGCTCATGTATTCTATCATATCATTTGTGAATAGTGACATGTTGAACTCTTCCTTTCAGATTTATATTCCCTTGATCTATTTTAGTTTTCTGATTGCTTTAGCTAGAACTCCAAGAACTATGTTGAAGAGATGTGGAGAGAGTCGGCAGCCTTGCCTTGTCCCTGATTTCAGTGGGATTGATGTAAGTTTGTCTCTATTGAGTTTGATATTGGCTATAGGATTGCTGTATACTGCCTTTACTCTGTTTAGGTATGTGCCTTTTATCCCTGATCTCTCCAAGACTTTAAACATGAATGGGTGTTAGATTTTGTCAAATGCTTTTTTGGTGGGAGCTCTGGTGGGGTAGCTCCCAGAGAGGGTGCTCAGTGGGATGGGGGCTCTTTGGACCTGTGCTCCGGGGGATGGTATTCAGCACGGGGGTACAGCTGCCCGACATGGCTGAGGAGCTAGAAGCCCTGTCTTTGGTATCTTGGTTTCCAGGCAGTGAGTTTTGTGCTCAGCTCCCTGGGCTGTGTATAGGCTCCCCTGAGGAGGAATGAGGCCTGAAGAAGGAAGTCTCCATCCCAGGGAAGTCCATGCCTGATCTGAATCTATAAGTGTTCTCCTCTTCTGTGGTGTCTCCTCTCTTTTAGAAAGCCAAAATGTCTAAATTCTGGCTTCGATTGCCTCTCCTCTCACCAATTTCAGAGATTCAGATCCTATGCCTCTCAAAACGGGTGCCCGCTGATTGCTGCCATCTTGGATCCCTTAAATTATTACATATTAAACACAGTTTTAAAAGCCTTTTTCAATTATTTTTCTATTTTTAATTAATTTTTATTTATTACAGTTTATTCACTTTTTATCCCAGCTGTAGACACGTACCCTCTCTCTCTTCCCAATCCTGCCCACCCACCCTCTTCTTCTCCCATGACTTTGCCTAGTCTACTGAGAGTGGAGGTCTTCCTCCCCTTCTATCTGGCTCTAGCCTGTCAGGTCTCATCAGGATTGGCTATATTGTCTTCCTCTGTGGCCTTGCAAAGCTTTCCCTGCCCCCAGTTTTGAAAATTTTCAGACAGTTTAATGAGTTGTTTTTCTAAGACATTAAAGAGAACTATGAGAAACAAACATTCTTTAAATGAGTGCGAAAATATCTACATAATGATTTTTTGTGCTAGTATATATTTATTGAATAAAAATACAAATTATTTACTATGTTGTTTTCATGTTGTATATATAATTCCATTAAATCACAGAATTCAAACATTTCATCCATAAAAATATTTGTGTTTGTTATTAGCAGTCCTCACCAATTTACTTATAATTAATTATAAGACAGATATTTCTGAGACGGGATTTTAGTTTTGAGCTTTTTGAGATGTGTTTCTCTGTAGCAGTGTCTGGCCTGTAGCTTGTCTGTACACAAAGCTGGCTTGAAAATTGCTAGTATTTCAGGCCTGGGCCATGATACTGACGTTATCAGTCTGTGTACATAAATTGTTTTATAAATAAAAAGGATGTTATGATTATTAATGTTATTAATTCCTGGAAATTCACTTACCAAATCTTAATCCATGATAGTACAAATGAAGTAGAAAACTTGGGAGAAAAGCTTTGAGAGTATCATCTATGTTACTGAAAAAAGATCTGGTCACCATTATCACCAATGCACCAAACCTCTGCCTCTCCCGTGGGAAAGGTGAATGCTGTATAATTAATACTTTAAATTTAAAAATAAAAGAAATGGCTGAAAAGGAAAGCAGTTAAATGTTCTGCAACCTTTACGTCACTGAAATGTTTTCAATGTATTCATTTTTTATAAACTATTTGTTTTCACAAGAAACAACAATTAACAAGTCAAAAAGTAATAATCAAACCCTTCAGAGATTGGAAGGACCAGTCATTTCCTTGCTTGACCTTACTTTTGGCCACAGGGTGTAGGCAATGTGGGAATGAAAATGAATGTACCTTCCTTGTATGTTCTTTCCAGATGAGTTAAGTCTTTCCCCAACCTTTCATCTTTTACACAGACTTAGTCCATTGGCTCCACATAAGTCTTCTTCAGGAAACGATTATATTGTCTGCCTTAGATTAGACAGAAGGATATAGGAGCTCCTAGACAGGAAGCAACATGCAGCTAACAACACACAAGCTACCCAGATCACTGCTTTTTGATTACTCAGTTCCCCAGGGTGATATTTCAATGAAAATGAAGCTTCTATACTTTATCTAACTGAAATATTGCTTTGTTTTCTTTTAAATCATGCTGCATGTGTTAACAATGTTTATGTATCATATGACAGAACACACATTCGGAATTTTGACAGAGAATAAATAAGGTCAGTGTTTGTTTACACCTTATGCTAGAGACACCAACACATGCATACAAACCGTGAGAACATTCAGTACAAAATAATTTGTCTTTTCAATGAGCAGCTGTAGCTATAAGGACTCAGTAGTGCCAAGTGATATTTTTTTTTTCCTGATAATTTTTTCCAAGAAAAGAAATCACTTTACTTATGATGGTGGTTGGTAAGACGGTATGTGAAATCAATGGAATATAAATATAGTTTTGATTTATTTTCTTTTTTCCGCAAGCAACAAGAAAATCTCTCCAATGTAATGTTAATTATAACAACATATAGCGCCATCCAAAGTCAAATTACCCCTATACTGTTGCTGCTATTGTTGGTGCTATAGACCTTTTTACTTCATTTTTATATTTGTTGTGTTTATATTCTTTTAGATAGTATTATTACGTCTCAGTGCATTTCTGTTTTTGTTGTTTGATATAAGCTTCTCAGATTCTTCTATAGAAAACCCTATTGTCATTGTCGTCTAACTGCTGAAATCTCAGCAGGTATTTTCTCTGATGCCTAATTATAAAAATGTCAATACTGAGAGCTCAGATCCCTCTCAACATTGTACATTCTGAATAGTCTTAATATACAAAACAGGGAAAAAAATCCCTAGATATTGACATAGATCACTAAAAACCTGTACTTTTAGGAATGCTTACTGACATGTGCACAGTGGCCTAAGGTATTGTGGTAAAATGATGCTCAGCACTTCACTGCCATATTCAGTTGCAACAATGAATTTATTTGAGGTATCATAATTATTTTATTCTTTTTGTGCATATGGGCTTTATTTATTTATAATAAACTATACACAGTAAGAACAGTTATGAGACAATCAAGAAAGCATATGTAAAAGTTACATTCAATATGTTTAGCTCATTTGTATTTGGCAGCCTTGAAGAGAATACTATCTATCCTACCTAGGTGAGTCTAAAGTTTTGTTCCTAAATCATTTTCACTCATAATTTGTATTTATCAACTTAAAACCAACTTTCTAGACTTTATAACATTTTCTTAAACCCTAAACAACTTAAGGCTAACTGTGAAATTACAACTACCTAGTCTTGAACCCCATCAGAAAACTTGAGAAGGACAAAATTATTGCTTATGTAGGAAGTGCAGACAAGCAGCTTCCAAAACTAAGAGATGACAGAGACGGTTTACTGCCTGGTCAGTCACCCATTCCCTCTCTATTATGTTGGAGCATTACTTTTGCCTTCTGGCCCAGTATATTTGGCAGACATAATTGTGAAGCAGGAAATATGAAGGATTTGCTTACCCTGTCATGGCAGAGCATAGCAATCAAGTCAGCCTGCATCCAAGTTTAATCAAAAACTCAAAGAACAGCACAGGTTGGTGAGGATGTGTAGCAAGGGGAACACTCCTCCATTGCTGGTGGGAGTACAATCATACAAAATTGGAAATCAGTCTGGCACTTCCTTAGAAAACGGAGACCCAGCTCTACCAGTCCAGGGCATATACACCCCCCAAAAATGTTCCACTATAGAACAAAGATATTTGCTCAAGTCTTTAAAATACTCCTACAGCACTTACTATTTCACATGAGCATGTGTGTAAAAATCACAAATCTATAACTCCCTCTTACTATGTCTATTTACTTAAGGTCAAATAAATGTTTTCATTAATTTTGTATTCTAAGGCAAAGTACATGAAAGATTAGAACATATAATACTGGTAATACACCACAAACAAATGAAAGGGTCTATTTTGAAGATATTTGTGGCATTGTTGAATTGTTTGTTGGGAAAAAGGAACTGAGTCTGTCAATTTGAATTTTAGAGTTGTACTGTGTAATTGAGCAAAAAATGACTTACTTTAAGAAAAGCACGATAAAAATAGGTTATACCTCTGTTAACCATTTTTACAATACGATACTACTGCCTGAACCACTGGGGTAGTGATATATGAGAGGTATGCCTTCTGCCTTTGTGGAACATATAATGTCTAGGAGGGACTATACCTAAAAAGAATTTAAACGTAAGTTATTAGATGCTTCTTAAATCACCACTGGGGAATCCGTGCAGAAGAATTTCCTCCTCACTGATCTAACTGGTAGTGAATGGGCCTCCGACACAGGCCACCCATGTTTCAATGACTTCAAGAGAAAAATGAAACACTGTCTTAAGGAGCATTGAGGTGGGTCACTTTGGATGCCTAGAGAAGTATAATAAGACTTAGGGTGTCGATGTTCCAAGACAAAGTTAAAATATTTTGGGTTCAAAAGAAAGAGATTGCTATCAGAAGAAACTTTTTATCCCATTCTGAATTGCACATCACCCCTCACCTGGCTTATGCATTAATCAAGGCTTCTGTCATATATTTGAATTTGCTCCTTTCCCCTCCTCTTTCCTTTTCTCTCTTTAACTGAAATAAAATCAAATTAAATATAAATTCCAACTTCAGGAGTCTGTGCAGAAGATGAAGGCAGACTTTTATACCTTTTAGCTTCTATGCTCAGTAGACTAAATTAATAATAATAATTAAGAGTTTTAGCAAGAAGTAATATATTAAGAGACATTAAACATTTCTGCACTGTGAAAGTTAGTGTAGGAGGATCAAAATTTGAGGGCAGTCTGGACAATGCAGTAGTTTCCTAACAAGAGTGGACTATGCTACAGTAAGACCAAGTTTCCATAAGCCATAAAAGAATACTACAAGTAATGACCATTTTTCAGACAAGACATCATTAGGTAAAAACTGATTCCAAAGAAAATATGCTTTAAAATATCATTTTTTAAAGATAAAATAAACAAAGCATAGGGAAGCAAGCAAACTCTAGAAAATCTTCTGTTTTTCTATCTCTGAAGAAACCAAAGTTGAATCATCTTCATTTATGTACAAATTTTCAATATTTTAAATTGTAGGGCTGAAAGGAGCGATTTACGTTTGTTATTAATATTATTATCACTATCATCACCATCATTATTATTACCTCTCACTAACCTATATGATTAGGGAATTGAATTAGTTGTTTTTCCCATTATTTTGGCAACAAATCCTGACAAAGGCATCTTTAAAAAGGGAGGGATTAGAAGCTGGAAACAGCCCAGAAGCCCCTCAGTTGAGGAATGGATACAGAAATTGTGGTACATCTACAAAATGGTATATTACTCAGCAATAAAAAACAAGGAAATCATGAGATTTGCAGGTAAATGGTGGGAAGTGGAAAAGATCATCCTGAATCAGGTATCCTAGAAGCAGAAAGACACACAGGGTATACACTCATTCATAAGTGGGTATTAGACATATAATATAGGATAAACATACTAAAATCTATACACCTAAGTAAGCTAATCAGTAAGGAGGACTCTTGCTAAGATGCTCAATCCCCATTCAGAAAGGCAAAGAGGATGCGCATTGGAGGAGGGAGAAAACAGGGAATAGGACAGGAGCCTACCACAGAGGACCTCTGAAAGGCTCTATTCTGCAGGACATCGAGGCAGATGCTGAGACTCATAGCCAAACTTTGGGCAGAGTGCAGGGAATCTTATGAAAGAAGTGGGAGATAGTAAGACCAGCAGAGTACAGGAGCTTCACAAGGACAGAAACAGATCCAAAAAGTCTGAGCACAGGGGTCTTTTACCAAACTGATACTCCAGCCAAGGACCACTCATGGAGATGTCCTGGAACCCCTGCACGGAGGTAGCTTATGGCATTTCAGTGTCCAAGTGGCCTCCATAGTAATGGGGACAGGGACTGTTTCTGACATGAACTGATTGGCCTGTTCTTTTATCACCTACCCCTGAGAGGGAGCAGCCTTACCAGTCCAAGGAAGAAGACAATGCAACCACTCCTCATGAGACCTGATAGACTAGGATCAGAGGGAAGGGGAGGAGGACCTCCCCAAACACTGGTGGGGAAGAGGGAGGGGAGAGTTGGGAGGGGAGAAGGAAGATAGGTACAGGGGGGATAAAGAGTGAATAAACTGTAATTAAGAAAAATACATATAATTTAAAAGAGGAAGGCTTACTTTACCTCAGTGTTTAAGGGCACAGTCTATTATGACAGGGGACTCATCATCTGAAGAGTCTGAAGTAACTGGTCAAAATGCATCCTAAGTTAGGATCAAGGGAGGTGTGTTCTGCTGCTCTGATCATTTTTTATCCATTTCAGGAGCCAGAGTATGTACTGGTGTGTCCATTATAGATGGACCTCCTTATGACAATGAATCCAAATGAGAAAATCTTTCACTGACTTGCTCACTAGCTAACCTCATCTGGATAAATCCTCAGAGGCATGCCTACAACCTACTTCTCCTGGGAAATTCTAGGTCATATAAAGTTGTTAATCCATGCAAACTATCACAAGTTTCCTACTCAGTATGTTGTGTCAGAAAGTTTATTTTCTTTTATTCAGAGAACTGGCATGATTTATTTTACCATACAATTATAATAGTTAAAACAAGAAATGTTTGTTTGATAATTTGATCGTTCTCAGTTTTTCTTTTTTAATACCACAAATTATGCACACACGCATAGGAAGGGCAAGAAAGAGAGACAGACAGACAGACAGACAGAGACTGAGAGAGTCAGAGACAGAGACAGGAAGAGGATTCTAGGTAGTTGGAACGTTTGTTTTGGGTACCAAGTTGAGGGAATTATAAGAGTTCAGGGAACACTCAAAGCAGAAAATATATTCCAATGCTGAGAAGTTGATTAGGTAATGTCTAAGTGTTCTATTGCTGTGAAGAGACACCACAACAAAAGTATTTATAGATATGTATTTCAGTTTCAGAAGTACAGCCCATTATCTTCCTAATGGTGGGGAGCATGGTGGCGCTCAGGCAGACATGGCACTAGAGAGAACCTAGGAGTTCTACATGCAGACCGGCAGGCAGAGGGAAGAGCAAGACACTGAGTATGGACTGAAAAAAATTTGACCCCAAACCCATACTTACTCCAAGGAGACCACACCTAGTCTAAGGAAGCCCAAGTCCTAATCCCTGTAAGCAGCAGCATTCCCTAATGACCAAACATTCAATTATGAGAGTCTATGAAGCCCATTGTTATTCAAACAACCACAGGTAAAACTACAATTTTAGAAATATTGACAAATTCCAGAAAATAGGATGAGCGTTCTTAATTGTACAAACTTAAGAATTCTGCTGTGGTCAGGCAGTTTTAATTTCACTGGTAGAACTTGATTCATTCATTCATATTTTATTTATTTGGGTGTGTGTGTGTATGTTTCCGTTTGTGTGGACATGTATATGTGAGCTTGCCTTTGGACATCAAAGAACACTGTGCAGTACTTAGTACTCTTCTTTAATTATATAGGTTGGGGATTCAACTCAGCTCATCAGATTTGGTGGCAGGTGCCCTTACTCACTGAAACAACTCCCAGGCATAGATGTAGGGTTTTAAAGATCTGTCCAATATCCCAGAAAATTTTAGTCCAGTACACCCAGCACACCACAATGAACATATAGTTCTTAGGTCCAAGGATAGGTAGTATTCTGAATTCTGTCACCAATAATTTTTCTTGTCTTTTCTATAAAACAATATAAATATAACCAAAAGATTTGTGTCATTTTAGTGTCTTTTTTTGCTAAGTATAGTATTTATGAAATTTATTCATGTGTATTTATTTTAGTAAATTTTGGTTATTTTTTCTTTCAGTAACAAGTAATAAAATTACATTTTGATTCAAACATATACTTGAGTGTCAGATGGAAAATGTAAACAATGGTAGATTTCTTAGAGGCCAACCCCTTATATTTCCTTCTCACACCAATGAAAGTTTATTTCTTTTTGATCTTCTGTGCAGTTTTATCACAGTCAGCTTAAGGTTTCATTTTCCATTGCCCCTATTACCAAGAATCATTTCCCTCTCTGCATCCATTTTAACACCTCCACACTACATCAATTTTCAAATGAAAACATATGTTATTCTTTTGATTTTTTATTAAATGTTTATTACAGTTTATTGACTTTGTATCCTAGATGTGGCCCACTCCCTCGTCTCCTCCAAATCTCTCCCTCCCTATCTCCTTCTATGCCCCTGACTCAGTCCACTGATAGTGGAGGGCCTCTTCCCCTTATACCTGACCCTAGCCTATTAGATCTCATCAGGATTGATTGCATTGTCTTCCTGTGTGGCCTGGCAAGACTGCACCCCACAGGGGAAGATGATCAGAGAGCGTACTACTGAGTTTATGCCAGAGAAAGCTCCTGCCCCCCTTACTAGAAAACCCACTTGGAGGCTTAGTGTATACACTACATCTGAGCAGGGGTTCTTGGTTCAATTCATGCATGGTCCTTGGTTGGGCTATCAGTCTCTGCACGGCCTCTGGGACCCAGTTTTTTGTTTGTTTTTTTTTGTTTGTTTGTTTGTTTTTTTGTTTTTCTCTCTTAGTCTCCTATTGGAGCTCCTGTCCTCTCCAGGTCTTTCTATCTGCAGGGTCCTCGATAAGGAAGGAAGTGCATGGGCAAAGTGCATGGCTGAACAAATGTCCTTCTTGTGTACTTCAGCATATTTTAGATACATGCCCAGGAGTGGTATAGCTATATCTTTAGGAAGCACAATTCCTAATTGTCTGAGAAAGCATTAGTTGATTTCCAAAGTGGTTGAGTTTTTTAGTTTAGCCATTTTGATGGGTGTAAAGTGAAATCTCAGGGTTGTTTTGATTTGCATCTCCCTGATGACTAACAACATTGAACATTTCTTTAAGTGTTCCTGTAGCATTCAATATCCCTCTATTGAGAATTCTCTGTTTAGCTCTGTACCCCATTTTTAAATTGGGTTACTTGGTTTGTTGGACTTTAACTTCCTATGTTCTTTATGTATTCTGGATATTAGCCCTCTGTCAGATATAGGGTGGTTGAAGATCTTTTTCCCAATCTGTAGGCTGTCGTTTTGTTCTGATGACAGTGTCCTTTGCTTTACAGAATCTTTTCCATTTCATGAGGTCCCATTTATTGACTGTTGATCTTAGAGCCTGTGTTGTTTGTCTTCTATTCTAGTAGTTGTCTCCTGTTCCAATGAATGCCATGTGCTTCCCCACTATTTCTTCTAACAGATTTAGTATATATTGGTATAAAGTTCTTGTGGAATGTACACTTTTACCCTTGTTCATTAAAATGCTGATTTCTCTACCCCACTATCTGGCTTCAATATGGACATTGCATTGTGATGTTTCTTCTAAGAGTCACCTCATGTTGTGTAAACATGCCACCATTTGTTCTCTGTATTGTCAATAAAAAAAATATCCAGTGTTGAGCAATGGAAAGAATAAGGTGGGACATCGTTGTCCAGAGTGGGGATGAAAGAAGTGAGAGGGTTGGAGAGTAGAGATTGGCAGGAGAGGATTTGGAGCCATGTGTAGAGATGAAGGGGACCTAAGATATTACTAAAAGCAAGTATGATATGAAAAATCTGAATGCGAGGAAACTATGCAGGCTTGGAGGTTTAGAATGGAGTAACTATTGCCCAGCATTGTGCTCTAGGCTTATTAAATATATCATAGTCTATATGTTGTGATTTAGGTATACAGCTGGTTTAGGAATAACCACTGTTTAACTAAAAGATAAATCAATAATAAATATTAATAACCATAAAAGCATGTCTGGTTTTATATTGAGGTCTTTGATCCAATTGGACTTTAGTTTTGTTCAGGGTGATAAATATGCTTCTATTTTCACATGTAGACATCCAGTTAGACAGCACCATTTGATGGAGATGCTACTTTAAAAAAAATTGTATTGCTTTGGCTTCTTTGTCAAAAATGAAGTATCCATAGGTGTGTGGGTTTGTTTCCGGATCTTCTATTCTATTCCATTGATTCTCCAGATTGTTTTTCTGCCAGTACCATGCAGTTTTTATTACTGTGGCTCTATTGTACAGCTTGAGATCAGAGATAGTGATACCTCTAGAAGATCTTTTTTTTTGTATTGGATTGTTTTAGCAATTCTGGGTTTCTTGTTTTTCCATATGAAATTGAGAATTGTTCTTTCAAGTTCTGTAAAGAATTGTGGTGGTATTTTCATGAGAATTGCATTAAATCTATGGATTGCTTTTGGTAGGATGGCCATTTTCACTGTTAATCCTACTAATCCATGAGCATGGGGTTTCTTTCCATCTTCTGATATCTTCATGGAATGAGTTTGGTAATATTCCTTCTGTTTCTATTTTGAAAAAAAAGTTTGAAGAGTATTGGTGTAAACTCCATTTTGAAGGTCTGGTGAATTCTGTGCTGAAAGCATCAGGCCCTCAGCTTTTTTTGGCATGGAGATATTGATGACTGCTTCTACTTCTTTAATACTGTTTAACCTATTTACCTGATCTAGGTTTAGCTTTGGTAAATGGAACCTACTAAGGAAAATTTCCATTTCAATTAAATTTTCAAATTTTGTGGCATATAGATTTTTGAAGCAAGACCTAATTATTCTTTGAATTTTCTCTGTGTCTATTGTGATATCCTCCCTTTTATTTCTGATTTTGCTGACTTGGATAGTTACTCTCTGCATTTTATTTTGGCTGTCTTGTTGATTTTCTCAAAGAACCAGCTCATGATTTCATTGACACTTTGTGTGGTTTTATTTGTTTCTAATTTATTGATTTCAGCCCTTAGTTTGATTATTTTCAACTGTCTACTCCTATCTGCATGTCTGCTTCATCTGCTTCTTTTTCTTTTATAAATTTATTTATTTTTATATCAATCACAGGTTAGGTAATTTGCATCCCAGGCGTAACCTTCATTCCCTACCACCTTCCCTCTCCCTCCATCATCTCCCTCCTCCCTGCCCCCTCCAAGTCCACCAATGGGGGAGGACCTCCTCCCCTTCCATCCAACCCCAGATCATCCTGTCTCTTCAGGGCTGGCTGCAATGTCCTCCCCTGGGATCTAGCCAGTCTGTCACTCCCCAGCTTGTATGGGGGAGGGACAAAGAGTCAGCCATCAAGTTCATGACTGAAACAGTCCCTGTTTCCCTCACTAGGGTCTTCAGTCTGATACTGACCCCATCTGAGCGGGGGTTCCAGGCCACATCCACACATGGTCCTTGATTGTAGAAACCGTCTCATACAAGACCCCTGTGCCCTGCTCAGTTTGGTCTTTGTGGAGCTCTTGTTCTCCCCAAGTCTCACCAACCTCCCCCATTTATATCATCTCTTCTCGCCCTCTGCCAAAGTCTTGATTGCGAGTCTAAATATCTGCTCTGATACATCTCTACATTG
>JAQQSO010003436.1:0-13551 GCA_028658305.1 Pachyuromys duprasi
TAGTCCCCTCCCGCATTCCCTCCTTATCCTGCCCTTCCCTCCCTCATCTCCTACTTGCACCTTTCTAAGTCTACTGATTAGGAAGGACCTCCTCCCCTTCCATCTAACTCTAGCTTATCAGGTCTCTTCGGGAATGGCTACAATGTCCTCTTCTGTGGCCTAGCAAGACTGCTCTTCCCTCGGGAGACAGGGAGGTCGAAGAGCCAGCCATAGAGTTCATGTCCAAAATAGTTTCTGTTCCCCTTACTAGTATATCCACTTGGGAATTGAGCTACCATTTGCTACATACAAGCAGGGGTTCTAGGTTATAACCATACATGGTCCTTTGTTGGAGAGACAGTCTCATAAAAGACCCCTGTGCCCTGATATATTTGGTTCTTGCGGAGCTCTTGTCCTCTCCAGGTCACACTAACTCACCCTTCTTTCATAGGATTCCCTGCACTCTGTCAAAGGATTAGTTATGTTTCTTAATATTTGCTTTGATTACTGCTAGTAACAATAGACACTGAAGAAATCCAAACAATCATTAGGTCTTACTACAAAAACCTATATGCCACAACATTTGAAAATCTAAATGAAATGGACGATTTTCTTGATAGATTCCATCTACCTAAATTAAGTCAAGATCAGGTTGAAAAATTGAATAGACCTATATCCCCCCAAAATAGAAGCAGTCATCAACAGTCTCCCTACCAACAAAAGCCCTGGGCCAGATGGATTCAGAGCAAAATTTACAAGACCTTCAAAGAAGTGCTAACTCCAATTCTCTCTAAACTATTGGACAAAATAGAAACAGTAGGAACATTACCAAACTCATTCTATGAAGCCACAGTCACCTTGATACCTAAACCACACAAAGACCCAACAAAAAAAGAAAACTTCAGACCTATCTCTCTTATAAACATTGATGCAAAAATACTCAATAAAATACTTGCAAACCGAATCCAAGAGCACATAAAAGATATCATCCACCATGACTTCATCCCAGGCATGCAGCGGTTGTTCAGTATATCAATGTGATCCACCATATAAACAAACTGAAGGAGAAAAACCACATGATCATCTCCTTAGATACCGAAAAAGCTTTTGACAAAGTCCAACATCCATTCATGTTTAAAGCCCTGGAGAGATCAGGGATACAAGGCACATACCTAAACATAGGGTCAGAACTTTTAAAACTAGATATAGAAATGGTTATGAGCTACCATGTGAGTGCTTGGAATCAAACGTGGAGGAGAAGATCCTGTGAAGTAGCCCTGGATCTTACTGTCTAAACCATTTTTTTTCTGGATCTCAAAGTGTATTTTAAATAAAGAAGAGTAAAATACATATTCTATACATATTGGATTCACCATTTAAAAAATAATTAGTAATATAATCTAGTCTCAAAAGTTATTGCTTCTGGGAGATATTTAAATTTGGAGTGATTTTAGTTTCATTAAAACTGGTTTCATGGGTTATTTTTGTTGTGCTTTATAGCCTTTCAACTTTAATTAATCTTAACTAAATATATTTCTAATGGAACCTCAAAAACTTGTATCATCACATATGACCATCTTCAAAGCTGAATCTCAGTCAATAGCTTGGTAAGGTGTTCATGTAAGTCTTGATATCTTTGTGCGACAAGATGTGAAGCAGTTAGGGTAACTAAGCCTGAAGGATACAGGGAAGAAAAAAATAGAGAAATAATGGTTGAATACACTTTGCCCAGAACCTTTAGGAAGTATTTCAAACAGTGTGAGCATGACAGGGTAGTGGGGATGGGGGTAATGTGTGAAAAGTGCTGTGTCAATTGGACCTGGTCACTGTGAATCAGACAGAGTTCTTAGAGAACCCCCAGGACAATCACCAGCAAAGGCTTCACTCACTAGGCATGGCAGGTGGGTTGCTGAGAGGATTGTGCTTAGTCAAAATGAAACATTTTTCTTTTTCTTAAAAAAGCCTATGCTCACAATTTGGCGTATCTTTTGAAAAGGGATCTTCCATGACAAAGGCCGAGCTGAACATATCTGTTCATGACTGTTTCTGAACACTCACATTTGTGGATGTGTTTTCTCACATTGTGGCACAAAGGAAGGAAAAGCCTTTCTGTTTTTATAGCTCATTCATTTTTACATTTCTTTCTCTGCCCAACCCCTTTCCATTAACACAAAGATTCCTTCCATTTTATATAGCTGTAAAACCCAGCAGGCTTCTTCCTTAATCAGTGTTGTCTAGGTTCATTGCCTAAAGGCCTAAGTCTTTAGTAATAAAGGTTATTAGTACATGTTTCCAGCATACAGATACTGTCAATGATCCCCTCATTTAATCTCTCCATGATTAGAAACAGGTCCCTGTTTGTACTGAATATATATATATATATATATATATATATATTGAGAGAGGGAAAAGTCTAACTTTTGGAAACAAAAGCTTTAAAAAACTGATAGCTGCTTCACCATAGACTTGAAGGAATATGGAGAGGTACATTCTAAGGAAAAAAGTCAGAGTGGGTGTAGAGAACTGGTATCTGTAGCACCCCAAGTTTCTTCAAAGATACAAATTAAACGTGAAAGGGAGTCCTTGGGAGGGATTGGCTTTACCTTGACTTCCAGCCTCATCTTACATCTTCCCACTGTTTGATTTCCAGCATTCTAATTGAAAAGACACTTTGTAGTAAAAAGGTCTGTTTGAGTCACTTTGAAATCATGATCCTCTGGTTTCCTTTCCAACACATGCTTTGCAGAGTTCATGTGCTTGTTATGTAGTTCTCTGTTCACAGCCTCTAATGTTGGAGCAGGAGTAATCCTTTTGGAGGAAAAAATAGCAGTCAATTGCCCTGGTTTCTCTGGAAAGAGTCAGAGTATTTCTGACTCTTGATGTACTTCTTTGGGACCTCAATGACATAAACACAGGAAGCAACTGGTAGATAGTCACAACGTTAGATCCTAATTACATAGACCAAGTTCTTGTCAGCAGCAGGAATCATCTTTTTTTGTTATTGTTGTGTTTTTTCTATGTACCATTATGAAGAATAAGAAATTTTTTAACATTAGAAATTTTATAAGTGAAGAAGAGAGCCTTTAGGGAAACAAAAAATGCAATATCTAGACCTTAATACTTTTTGTAATTCATTTTCAA
This sequence comes from Pachyuromys duprasi, assembly GCA_028658305.1. Lineage (NCBI taxonomy): Eukaryota > Metazoa > Chordata > Mammalia > Rodentia > Muridae > Pachyuromys > Pachyuromys duprasi. Next base: position 3,121 of record JAQQSO010003436.1, read on the forward strand.
ATGTTGAAAATAAGATTAATGAATGTAATTATAGGTTTGCTTTTCCACTGTTATATTTTTTTCCTCAGCATTGTTTCACAATGATTTTTATTATTTCCTATAACCGATACAAAAGTGACTTTAATGTATACCCTTGGTTTACATAGTTCTTTTTCAGTAAAAATGTTACCAATTTTATTATTTTTTAATTACTTGAGGTAGAACAATATGCAAGACAATAAAGAAGACAATGGCGAGCTTGAGAAATTGAAAGCTTCAGGCAACAGTTCCACCATAGTTGACCACCATTGAACAAACACTCAGCTCCATGGGCTAGGCTTGCAATCTGCTCTATTCTGTATGTTTACCATACCATTGAACATTCTGGGCATCACAGACTTGAAACTTGAAGAGAGTTATAGGTCCTGATAATTTTTACTTTCATATGGCTGTTTATGTATCAACTTACTTGTAATTGATGGCCAGATATCTAGTAAATAATATTTACAGTGTGCCTTGAATGTATTTCTGGAAATATTGCCATTTGAGGAATGCGCTGAATAAGAAAGTCCTGACCTTAGTAAGCATATTTCCATCTACTGAGAACAAAAATAAAGCAAAGAGACAAAGAAAAGGTCCTTTTTGTTGCTCTTGAATATTTAACTTTTCTTGTCTTTAAGATAAGCAATTCTGCAGTGTCTTCCTCTGTGGCCTGGTAAGGCTGCACTCACCTGATGAGACCTGATAGACTAGGATCAGAAGGAAGGGGAGAAATACCTCCTCTATCAGTGGACTGGGGGAGGTGCATGGGTGGAGAAGAGGGAGGCAGGGTAGGATTGGGAGGGGAGGGGGGGATGAAGCTTCAGGTGGAATACAAAGTGAACAAACTGTAATTAATAATAATAATAATAACAATTTTAAAAGGAAAAAGAGAGAAGCAATTCTGTTGAGGATCAGAAAGAAAACCACACATCTACAGATAATTTATTTTTTTGACAAAGAAACCAATACCATACAATGGTGCTGGTCTAACTGGATGTCTACCTGTAGAAAAATGAAAATAGATCCATATTTATCACCCTGCACAAAACTAAAGTCCAAGTGGATCAAAGACCTCAACATAAAACAAGACACAGTAAATCTGTTAGAAGAAAAAGTAGGAAAGAGCCTTGACCTCATTGGTACAGGAAACAACTTCCTGAACAGAACACACAGGCTGTAAGATCAACAATCAATATATGGGACCTCATGAAACTGAAAAGCTTCTGTAAAGCAGAGGACACTGTCATCAGAACAAAATGACAGCCTAAAGATTGGAAAAGGGTCTTCACCAACCCTATATCTGGCAGAGGGCTAATATCCAAAATATATAAATACCTTAAGAAGTTAAACAGCAACAAATTAAGTAATCCAATTAAAACATGGTATACAGAGCTAAACAGAGAATTCTCAATAAAGGAATATCGAATGGCTGAAAAACACTTAAAGAAATGCTCAATATCCTTAGCCATCCAGGAAATGCAAATCAAAACAACCCTGAGATTCCACCTGACACCCATCAGAATGGATAAGACCAAAACATCAAGTGACAACACATGGTGGAGAAAGGAAACCGTCTTCTATTATTGGTGGGAATGTAAACTTGTACAACTACTTTGGAAATTAATTTGGTGCTCTCTCAGAAAATTAGGAATAGTGCTACCTCAAGATCCATCTATACCACTCCTGGGCATATATATGAAAGATGCTCAACCATACAAAAAGGAGGTTTGCTCAATTATATTCATAGCAGCTTTACTCATAATAGCCAGAATCTGGAAACATCCCAGATGTCTATCAACTGAAGAATGGATTCAGAAAATGTGGTACATTTGCACAATAGAATACTACTCAGCAATTAAAAACAAGAAAATCATTAAATTTGCAGGCAAATGGTGGGATCTAGAAAAGATCATCCTGAGTGAGGTATCCCAGAGCAGAAAGACACACATGATATATACTCATTTGTAAGTGGTTATTAGACATGTAATATAGGATAAACATACTGAAATCTGTAGTCCTAAATAGGATAGACATCTGAGACAGCTGAAGTAGGAGAAGACAGGGAACAGGACAGGGAACAGGGAGAGTCCTTTGAAAGACTCTACCCATCAGGGCATTAAAACGGATGCTGAGACTAATAGCTAAACTTTGGGCTGAGTCCAGGGAATCTTATGGAAGAAGGAAGGGATAGAAAGTCCTGAGGGAACAGAAGCTCCACAAGGAGACCAACAGAGCCAAAAAAAATCTGGGCTCATTGGGTCTGGCAGAGACTGATGAATCACCAAGGACAATGCAGGGAGCAGACCAAGACCTCTTGTTCAGATGCAGTCTCCATGTGGGTTTCCTAGTAAGGGGAGCAGGGACTGTCTGTGACATGGACTCAGTGGCTAGCTACTTGATCACCTCCCACTGTTGAGGTGGCCTAACTATGCCACAGAGAAAGAGAATCCAGACAGTTCTGATGAGACTTTATAGGCTAGGGTCAGATAGTAGGGGAGGAGAACCACTCTTATCAGTGGACTAGGGAAGGGACATAGGGGGAAAGGGAGTAAGGGTAGGACTAGGAGGAGATGAGGAAGGGGGGCTTCACATATTTGTGGATGAGCTTGACAATTTACTTCTAATGATTTATGCTCGAAATGTACAACTCTGTGCTGCCTGTTTCCTTTCCAATTATTTGTATGGTAGTTTTTAGTTCCATGCAAATAAATGTATGCTGATTTTTTCCTTTCTGTGAAGATTTTCTATGTGTCTTAGTTTATTCCAATTCATTTCTTCTGATGGAGTGGATGATGTCAGCCCTGCTATATGCTCCATTGGCTTATGTAAAATTGCAAAAGGAAACAGGAAATTCTCTCTGCCCTTCCAGAACTACTCTGCTTTGAAACAGGCCACAATCAAACTTCCTCTGATGTACATCATGATCCAGTCCAGTGAAAGAATTTGCTCCTACCAAGTTCAAAACAATATCCTTAACTCTAAAGACGTAGGAACACAACAAACTTGATCAATTACCTCTTAGGTACCAGTTTATTACCAGTACAAAGCACTATGAAGGGACATTGGTAGGGTCCCTAATCAGATTCAACAACAACAAAAAATGATGGGAAAACATGAAGTGTGAAAATGTGAAGTTTTAAATAAATTCTGGAATTCTTAGAGATACAAGTGTCAAGATTCCACCATCTGAGCAAAAAGAATTATCTGAAGTCCTTGTTAAAATGTTGGTACTAGATAAAAAGTATGACTTACAAAATCAGGATCTATGTGTAAAAACATGTTTTCTTTCCATACCCTAACTTATAAAATACAAATCTGAGGCTTAAATACATTTACAAAAGCCTAGGCCAATATAACTAGGCATGTTCCCTGACTTTTATATAACTAATATCCAGTTTATTCTAGTCATAGTTCTGCCATGGTAACCCTTGCTCCGTTTCCTAGGTCCATCTTCTCCAGAATCCCAGGGTGAATCTCCTGCCTCAGACTATTTCCCAGTTTTTCTCTCTCTTTCGTTCTCTCTTTGTTTCTGTCTCTTTCCCTGAAATTCCCACCACGTTATTACTTGTCTCACCTAACAGGCCATCCATTAGCTTTTTATTGACAGGTGACACTTTTATACAGCCACAAGAGATTCCTTCTACATCTATGGGAAAAAAGATGCTATAAGCATAAGAAATATTTATCAGAAAGCAAGCCCAAAGCAAAAAAGCTGGAGCACATTTCCTTTTTGCCAATTGTACCTACTTAGGTCAAGCACACACTTCTAAGTTGCAAATGCGCTTAATTGTTTGAAACTGCTTTGTTCTTTTGCGTACCTGTTTTTCTCTGTTGCTACTAGAGACCAGAAAAAAAAATGTGTGTGTGTGTAATTAAAAGGCTGAAGATACAGTTCAGTGATGGATGAAATATGTGTAATATACATGGTACTGTGAGTTTGATTCTCTGACACCTGCAATGGATCTTATTAAATTTCTAGATAAACAGGGTATTGATCATATAAAACTGGTAAGATTTCTAGTTGTGTGTATATCTTTAATCAAGAATCCTTGAGTCCAGCTGTAACTTTTGTACCAATGTTTGATAAAACATGACATTCATAATGGATACTGAATAAAATAGAAGTGGACATAAAGTGATCGTATATTATACAATATATTACATATTATATACACAATTATATATATATATATATATATATAATTTCTTTCTTATTTCCAAAAGCATACCTTGCAAGTAATCCCCATCTAAGACAAGTCCACACATCACTCTAGGACTTTGGATTAAGACACTCGAAGCTGTTATTGATACCAAGAAAGACCTTATCAGGTCTACCTTCAAAAATGTTCAGGACTGAACTCTACTTTATCATGTCTGAAGCTGTACTTTTTATATAAGTTATCAAAACACATGAGGCAGCTCCATGAACACATAGGCAGAACGTGAATCCTGTGCTTTCAGACCATGCATTGAGTGTAATCTTAAGCATATAAATTTTTTTGTTGTTTGCTGTCATTTGCTTTTATATCATCTCACTTTAAGTAACAATATATTTACATGCACAAGTTTTGAACCATAGGCAAAAGATTAGGAATTATATTTTAAGGACTGCTAGGGGAATTGTAGTACTAAGTTTCCTGGGGTCGAAATGTATGGGACTTCTTTTGGTTATCTAACATCTTACGCCTTCCAGTTACATACCACGTGAATGCATTTACACATTTTAGGACAAGGTATTAGAAGACTGTGATTATTCAAGTAAACTTTCTGTTTGTCTTTCTTTCAGAACTTATATCACCCCTATGCTATTTTGAAAGGTAAACATTTTAAGATATAGATCATTTTCCAGTAAAATTGTTGAAAATCCAATTTAGTATTATGTAGTATAAATAAAGTTACTCTATGTTCATTTTTGTCACTATTTTATGGAAAAAATAGTTGTTAGAAAATGGAGAGAAATGACTTAGTCCATTATGATCTCTCATATCTACTGAAAATGAGATCAAATTAAGGAAATGGAATGTATGTTTTTTTTATAAAAGGAAAAAACCATAAAGTCTATTAAATTAATAATGGGTCAAATGGTGTTTCAGGGAAAATTATACAAGGCATGTCTCTGGAGACAACTGTAACTAAAATGGACAGTATGCTGGAAATATTCTTTAGGGAACAATCCTGCTATCAGCAGGGAAAATACGTGACTTCAGAGAATGGCTTCTTTCTTCTTTCTCAATGATCCAGCACTACAATTATGAACAGTGATTAACTTTAAAACAACAGGGAAGTTGGAGAGAGAGGACCATACCTAAAATGTTGGCTAATTAAATTGAATGTAACAGGAAGCATCCACGAGGGACATAAAATGTGGTCCTCAAGCAAAGCTATTAGCTATTGCATTAGAGCCCCTAAATCATATGCACTTTTTACCTGCAATGACTTAGGTCAAACTAGATCTTTGCACTGAAAGAGCTAAAAGAGTTTAATGTTTTCATCTGCTTGATGCCAGTGGCAATGAAACCTTAAGATATACTTCAGGAAGATGTATGATAAAGGTATATGCTTCCCTCCATTAGTGTAATGGGTTAAACTACCATTGAATTTATTTCTGAATTTTTCTATTGTCATTCACACTGCTCATGGCTTAACTCAGTTTATCATATATCACACTCTAGTATGATAGTTTTAGGAAAGGAAATCTTTCTAGAGGTGATTCGCTGCCAGTTTTGGTAGTAGTATCTTTTTTTCAGAATTCTTAAAATATTTAATATAGGTTAGAATACATGATATATAAATGCTGTAATCAAGGCTTACTGTGTCAGCTTTAAGCATTTCCTGAAAAATATTTGTTTCTAGAATCCACATGAAGATACATTGAAATTTCAGAGAAATATAAACAATATAATTCACATTAAAATTGGAGAAAGAGAAACAAGAGTACTAATAAAATATTGCTAAGCATTTTTAAGTTAGGTGTATATTAAGAATATTCTTATGCCAGAGACAAGACAATCTATCTAAGATAATTCAGTGATCTAGACATACAGTTTCTTCTACAGAAGAAAACACCATGAGTTAATTTTTCTCATTCCTTTAAATATTTGTATGCCATAGATAATATATAAATCTATTTTTTAAAATCAGAAACAAGGAGTTTGGGGACACAGATTTAGAGAGAAATAGGAGGACTGAGTGAACCTCGATGGTACAGTGAGCTTATATATGCAATGCTATGGTGATGCAAGTGTTCAAACTTCGAAGTAATGGAAGAAAAATGCATTGCTCTAGGAATTTTCTTTGCTACAGAAAATAAGAATGTCTGGAATTGGAATGAGAAATGCTCTGGTTCATATATTCCTTTTGTCAGGTCTCTTACTGTGGAAACTGAGCAAGCCATTTAATGTATATGGAACTCTATTTACTTGTATGGAAGTTAGGATAGTATTCGTGTCTTAGGTCTTCTATTGTTGTGAAGAGACACCATGACCACAGCAACTCATGAAGGAGATATTTAATTGGGGCTGGTTTACAATTCAGTGATTTAATCCACTATCATGGTAAAAAGAATGATGACATGCAGGCAGACATGGTGCTGGAGAGGTAGCTGAGCTTTCTACATCTAGATAAACAGGCAACAGTAAGAGAGAGGGAGATTGGGCCCAGGTTGAGATTTTGCAACATCAAAACCCACCCCCACTGACACACCTGCAACAAGGCCACACCTTTGAATAATGCCACTCCCTAGAAGCCTCTGGGGGTCCATTTTTATTTAAACCACCAAAATTATTGATAGTAATTTTTCTACTATAAGGTTATGTGTATTGAATTAAATTATGTGCAAAGTAAGTGCTAAATATGTATTGTACTATGTGAATTTTGCTATACTAGTTACCTCTTAAAAGTAAATTGTTATAATCTAGAACCCCTGCTCAGGTGCAGCCCATGGCAGCTCAGGATACAAGTGGGTTCCCTAGTGAGGGGAACAGGGACTTTCTTTGACATGAACTCAGTGGCTGGCTCTTTGACCTGTCCCTGCCCCAAAGGGGAAGCAGCCTTTCCAGGCCACAGAGGAAGACAATGTAGCCAGTACTGATGATACCTGATAAATTAGGGTCAGCTAGAAGGGGAGGATGACCTCCCCTATCAGTGGATTTGGAGAGGAGCAGGGAAGAGATGAGGGGGGTGGGGTGGGAGGATAGGATTGGGAGGGAATAAGGAAGGGGACTACAGCTGGGATACAAAGTGAATAAACTGTAATTAATATAAAAAATAAAATTTTAATTTAAAAAGTTATTTGTTAATGCACTTTCTTTGCTAGTGACATGATAATGGTCATTAGTCAGATGTGAGTCAGGTAATGTATATTTATGGGGTAAGCTCATCTCTAAGAGACTGAATGAGCATTAGACTGCTTGAAGAAGTGTTTTAGATCTGTCTTGGCAGTGAGGGTGACCCACTTTTTTCCCATCACTCCTTTTCACATCTTTACTCTCTCATCTGGTAGATACACCTAACAGTCACCTACAGGCTTCAATTTTTCACTCATAATAATGTCACAAATGGTTGGAAGGGGGACTGTGGTCACAGCCTTGATCATCAACTTACTTCTTCACATTTGAAACAAGAGCCTTTCTACAGCTTAGTGTCATTGCATTAAGACAAGGATCAAAATGGAATCCACACAAAGTGAGGTGCAGCAGGCAAAATAATGCCAACACATAAACAAATGCTTACATATAAAAATATATGTCCTGTTTAATGACTTAAAATTGCATATGAAACAAAAATCATTTTCAACATATCTATTGCAAAATGGTATAAATTCTATCCCTATGTTAGACCAAATTTTTTAACAAATGAAACTTTCTAGAGCTCTAGCTTCTAGCTACTGGTTTCCTTTTCCACTGGGCCATAGCTAATTGTCTTTACACTACTAGAAATAACCAGGGTGGACTTACTAGTTCTCTCCAGTACCCTTCCCACACTGTATTTACCTTAAGAAAATCATATTTCCAGAGCTGAGCACAGTGGCATGTACATATTCTCTCCTGCTTGGGAGGCTAAAGCAGAAAGATTTCTTGAACTTAAGAGCTCTAGGCTGTAGTGTACATGTTAGTCTCTTTCCATACCGAATGGAGCATCAGGATGGGATCCTGCCAGGAGTGTGGGTAACCTGGACAAAACTGGAAGCAGAGGATATCAATACTCTCCGCAGTGACAGGAAATAAAATGTGTGTGTGTTTTTGTTTTTGTTTTTGTTTTGCAACAGCAAGCATACATTTGTAGATCTAGACTCACATTCCATAGAAATTATTTTTAAATTTTTTTAAATTAAATTAAATTTTTTTCTTGTAGACTTAGATATTTTATAGGAAATAAAAGATTTTTTCTTAAATGAAGTAATGTTTCAAACAATACAAATATAAAATTATTGTTACACATACCTATATTTGTATTCCATGATCTATTTAATGTTATATCAAATCCAAATTCCAAACATGTGATTGGCATTAATTTCTACTTTCTACACAGTAATAGCTGCAGTTCGCACCAGCACATCAAAGTTTTTGACAGTGGTCACTTAGAATGAATATCACCAAAAATAATCTTTTAAAGAAGTAGTGATTTTTTAAAAGCTGTTTTTCTAAATATTGCTTTTTATAATGTACAACTGTGATATCAAATTATTGATTTAATATTAGATTAATAAAGGTACTCACTACACTCATAGCCTCTAACAAGACGACCAGACAATAGCCATCTCCTCCAAATCAAACTATGAAAAGAAAAAAATGAGGTCACATTTGTTTAAAGGTATAATTGCCTTTTGTTTGTGATGCTAATATTGGCCAAAACCACACTCAATAACATAAAATTTGGGCTCCACTGGGCATTGAGACTGATTGATTTTTGTGAGGTGGGAACAAGAAAACAGACTAATAGCAATAATGCAAAGCAAATTGATTGGGTTTTCTTGTTAGGGTTAAAGCATGAGTTAATTCCCTATCACTCTGGTTAAGAAAGATAGGCTCTTTTTTATTGGTTCAGGTGAACCCCTCCTTTTCAGAAAAATAAAAAAGGATGGCTCTACTTTTTAAAGCCTCAGTCTGATCATGTGACACTCGACAGGAGAGTATTCTAGGGCCTCCTACAATAGCTTTATACAAAACAATGACCTCCCTGACTTTTATCAAACACAAATCCCAATTCAGTGTGTGTCCATCTATTCTGTGTAGTGTTCTGCTCTCTATCTAGGCTTATTTGGAAACAATGGACATTTGAAAACAGTAAAAAAATATCTTATTTTGAAATATTTTTGTTATCAATATTTTATTTAAACATATAGATGTTTTACCTGTATGTATGTCTATGTGCCACATGCATGCTTGGCAAAGGCCAGATAATGGCACTGGATCCCAGGGGCTGGAGTTAGAGAGGTTTTTGAGTCACCATGTGGTTGCTGGGGATTGAACTAGGTCACATGGTCGAGTTGCCAGTGCCCCTAAAACCCCAAGATATTTATTAATGTATATGTTTCACATACATGGAATATAGAGATTGAATGACTACTAGAGATCAGTGTCAAGATGGGAGAGATTAGGCACAAAATCCCATTCCTTGAATTGTATTTTTAAAGTATTTATTTTGGGCCAAAACTTCAACCAGAGAACTCCTTCAACGGATAAACACCTTCAGTAAAGTGGCTGGATACAAAATCAACTCAAAAAAATCAGAAGCCCTCCTGTACACCAAAGACAAAAGGGCCGAAAAGGAAATTAGGGAAACAACACCCTTCACAATAGCCACTAATAACATAAAGTGCCTTGGGGTGACTCTAACCAAGCAAGTGAAAGATCTATATGAAAAAAATTTCAAATCTCTGAAGAAAGAAATTGAAGAAGATATTAGAAGGTGGAAAACCTCCTGTGCTCATGGATTGGTAGGATTAACATAGTAAAAATGATCACATTGCCAAAAGCAATCTATAGATTCAATCCAATCCCCATCAAAATACCTTCACAATTCTGCACGGACCTTGAAAGAAAAATACTCAACTTCATATGGTGAAACAAAAAACCCAGAATCTCCAAAACAATTCTCTACAACAACAGATCATTTGGAGGTATCTCCACCCCTGATCCCAAGCTGTACTACAGAGCAATAGTAATAAAAACTGTATGGTATTGGCATAGAAACAGAATAGTGGATCAATGGAACCGAATAGAAGACCCAGAAATGAACCCACACACCTATGGAAACTTGATTTTTGACAAAGAAGCCAAAACCATTCAATGGAAAAAAGACAGCATCTTCAACAAATGGTGCTGGTCGAACTGGATATCTGTATGCAGAAAAATGAAAATAGATCCATATTTATCACCTTGCACAAAGCTAATGTTCAAGTGGATCAAA
>JAQQSO010003437.1:0-13550 GCA_028658305.1 Pachyuromys duprasi
CACAGGTTAGGTACTTTTTATCCCAGGCGTAGCCCCCTGCCTCATTCCCTCCCACTCTCCCCATCCCTCCCTCATCTCCTCTCTGGCCCCCCTCCAAGTCCACTGATGGAGGAGGACCTCCTCCCCTTCCATCTGACCCTTGATTTGTTGCTTTTTAACTTCTTGAGTTCTTTATAAATACTGGATATTAGCCCTCTGTCAGATATAGGGTTAGTGAAGATCCTTTCCCAGTCTTTAGGGTGTTGTTTGGTTTTGATGACAGTGTCTTTTGCTTTACAGAAGCTTTTCAGTTTCATGAGATCCCATTTATTGATTGTTGATCTTAGAGCCTGTGCTGTTGGTGTTCTGTTCAGGAAGTAGTCCTGTGCCAATGAGGTCTTTCCCACTTTTTCTTCTAACTTATTTAATATGTCTGGTGTTATGTTGAGGTCTTTGATCCACTTGGACTTTAGTTTCATGCAGGGTGATTATTTTCATTTTTCTGCATATAGACATCCAGTTGGTCCAACACCAGTTGAAGATGCTGTATTTTTTCCATTGGATGGATTTGGCTTCTTTATCAAAATTCAAGTTTCCATGATGGTTCAGGTTTTTAAAGTTACTTTGTGTGTGTGTGTGTGTGCGCGCAACTGTTTGTGTATGTGTGTAAATGCACATGGGTTCTGCAATACATAAATAGATATCAGAGAATAACATGTGAGACTTGGTGCTTTTCTTCTATTTAGTGGTTGCCAAGAATGAAAATTATCATTTGGTTCTTTAGCAAGAGCATTTATCTGCTGAGTCACCTTATTGGCCTCACAACTATTTTTGAAAGAATATTTCTTTCTTCACTGCACAGTCTTTACTCCCTGATGAAGACCATTTAGTCACATATATGATGTTGTTATTGTAACATCTTAGTCTGTGCCATTAATTCATTTTATGCTAGAGCCAGGCCTTTTGTATTACTGTGGCAATTGAATATACTTTGAAGCCAGATTATAATGAGGTACAAGGGTTTTGCTTCTTTTGCTTAGATTGACTCGGTTATTTGAAATTCTTTGAAGTGCCACATGAATTTTAAGGTCGTTCTCCTCATTTTTACAATCCAAGCCATTGGAATTGTACTGACGGTTGTGCTGGTCTGTAGACTTTTAAAAGAATCGATTGCATTCTTCAAAGATCTGCATCCTGAATGAAAGCTTGGTCCCTGCCGCTATAGTATGAGGAGTAGTTAAATTTTTAAGAGCCAAGGTAGTGAAATATAATTAGGTCACTCTGCCATGGAGGTACCACTCTTAAAAGTACTAATGCTGGTCTACTGGCACAAGTTCCCATGACAGCTGTTAAAAAGAGATAACTGGACTCTCCCTGCCTTCTGCCCTCATCTGATCCCTTCCTCTCCTATACTACCATGCCATGGTGCCATCTGCCATATTGTGGTATGCATCACCTTGTAACCAGAGCTCAGCACAAACAAGGGACATGCTCATGAACTCAAGAGTAGGGCTAAATAAATCTCATTACTCTTAACCATTCTTGAGTATTTTCTTTTAGGTAAACACACACAAAATAAACAGAAGAAAAAGCAATCAAATTTTACATAAATAATGACTGAATGTTCAATGTTAACATTGTTAAATCTTTCAATAGTATGAAGTGTTTTCCCTTTTTTCGTATTTTATTTTAGGCATGCTTTTGAAGCTTTCATCACACAATTCTTAATTAAGAGCCTTCTTTCAGCTTCTCCTTTTGGTGTTATTGCAAAGAAAATGGCTTTCTTGTAGGATGGAGAAATGAAACTGATGGTTAATATTTTATTTACTACATTTTTGTGTTAAGACTTGTCTTTACATATGATTTCCAGTAATATGAGGATGTCATGTGAGTATATGACTTTAATTGTAGGAAGTTTCTAATTTAGTTTTGAAGTTTCTCTGTCTATGTAAAGGTATGTTTCCATGTTTCTTTGTATAGCTTATTTTTCATTATTTCTCTATTCTTTAAATATAATATTTTTTCTAATCTTCTTGTGATAATTCCTCAGAGGAAACTCTTCATCATTTAGCCTGCTCAGAATTTGGGTTGTAACCAACATCTTCTAGAAATCATCCTTCTCTTGACTTGCCAATGCTGTTATATGTCAGCACAGAGATTCGATTTCTTTTTCAAAACTTGCAATCTTTCCATTCCTAAATGTGTGACTGTGGTAGTCACACATGGGGACTTGTGCTTCTTGTCAGCTACACAAGTTAGGCAGGAGGGAAAGCAACCATTAATGACACCAGTCAAAATGCTATAACTCTAAGCATGTGCCTCTGTGTCATATGTCTTCTTTCTCTTTTTTATTATCAGCTACTACAATATATTCACTTTGTATCCCAGTTGTAGCCCTGACCCTCTTCTCCCATCCCAGGAGAAGGTGTGAGATGGGTCTTTCTTTTCACATGTAGCATGCTATGCCTGGTGTGGGAAGAGCCAGATGTTATTGCAGTAAAACATCTTCTCTTACACATTAGAACTTTGCCTTGAATTTTCCTAAAGTACTGTAGCCTCCCCAACATGACTGTATGGTCTTACTAACATTAGTAAGTATATGCAATCATTTTTCAACATACTACTTTTGTAAGTTCATGTGACTTTTGGAAAGCCTATTTACTTTTTTCTTCATATTGCCTATTTCTTTTTGGATATTTTAAATTAGGATGTGTGCTAGTCATCTCTGAGCAAGAATATGTATAATTTATCAGATGTATATATTACAATACTATCAGCATGATTTATATTACTTTATGAATATTTCTTAAAAATAACATAGTATAGAATTAATGAAAATATCAATTTATTGAAAATATATACCAAAGCTACTATGTGATCTTTCTTTTTTATTAATTAATTCAATTTACATCTTGGTAATAATCCCCTCCCTCTTCTCCTCCCTCCTGCATCCCGTGTCCCATATTCCTTAGAAGAGGGTAGCCCCCTACCCAAATACCCAGTTCATCTATTTACATGAAAAAGACACCAGAAGATGTAAAGATCTCCCATGCTCATGGTTCCGTAGGATTAACATAATGAAAATAGCCAGTTTCCCAAAGACAATCTACAGATTCAATGTAATCTCCATCAAAATACCAACACAATTTCTCACAGACCTTGAAAGAACAATTCTAAACTTCATATGGAACAAAACAAAACAAACAAACAAACAAAAAAAACAGAATAGCAAAAACAATCCCTTACAATAAAAGAATTTCTGGAGGAATCTCCATAACTAACCTCAAGCTATACTACAGAGCAACAGTAATAAAAACTACATGGAACTAACACAAAAATAGGCTGATTGGTCAATGGAACCAAATCAGGGACCCAGAAATAAACCCACACACTTATGCACACCTGATTTTTTACAAAGGAGCCAAAACCATACAACAGGGAAAAAAAGGCAGCATCTTCAACAAATGATGCAAGTCTAACTGGATGTCTATGTGTAGATAAATGGAAGAAATGCAGCCAGTCCTGATGAGACCAGTTAGGCTAGGGTCAGATGGAAGGGGAGGAGGACCTCCCCAATCAGTGTGCTTGGAGAGGTGCATGGGAGGAGAAGTGGGAGAGAGAGTGGGATTAGGAGGGAATGAGGGCGCTACAGCTAGGATACAAAATGAATAAACTGTAATGTTAAAAAATAAAAATAACAAAAAAGAAAAATGCAAATAGATCCATATTTATTTCCCTGAACAAAACTCAAGTCCAAGTGGGTCAAAGACCTCAACCTAAAAACAAGTCCTATAAACATTGCTGGTTCTTTGACAGGAAAAGAGTATTACTTTGTTTAACAAGCACTTGGCTAATTTGTTCATTGTTAAGTTAGAAACCAGCAAAGAAAAATAATTGCAAAACACCCTTCTACTCTTTTTCCTTATGGGAAGAATCTGCCAAACTTGATTTAGTACCACCACAATGTTATATAACAAATATTGCATTTTAATTTCTACAGTGAACTAAAGTAACACTATTATGGGTGTTAGGATGCAATAATTCATACATCAGTGATTTATTGGTAGGGCTTTATATTCTGGAATCCATTCAGTCATATCCAGGCCCAAATCATTCCAATCAAATTTAATTCCATGTTCACAAGTTATTACACACATCATCTCAACTTTTAACTTAACTTCACAGCATTTAATCTCATGACTATAAGGGAATGGTAGAAATTAACTTTATTTCTATATATTGGATATGGAAAATGAAATTCCCTTTTTAATATGATCAAGGTTGAATTGTTATACTATGATCCTTAATTGAAACCAATACTCAATAAAAATCACTCTACTTTGAAGCTTCTAAGAAACTAAATGTAATGGATCAATTAAAAGGATAAGTTATAATGTATCAAATTCGACTTAGATAATCAGACATTCTAATGAGGGGAAACAAAAATGTCATATATATATATATGTACATATATATATATACATTATATATAATCAGTTTTTATCTAGAATTGAAATTAGACCTGATATATTTCCCTACCAATGCATGCAATGGGTATTTTGACATAGAGGAGCATTGCAAAGTGAGACATATTGTCATAATTAACTGAATTATTCATGGCATGCCATGGACAATTACAGGATTAATAACCACCCCACCAAATGGTATTATGTTGAAATAAATTGACCGACAAGGTTTCTCAGCCAGGAAATGAAACTCAGATAGATCATCAATAACAATGACTGTGAAGAGCGTATTTGGAAGAATTCTATTCTCTCATGTTTCAAATTATGGCAGGGGTATTTGTTTAATTATTAGAGGAATGTATTTAAAATACAATTGGAGTATTTTTCCCTTTTTAATTGCCTCCTGAATGTCATAGCATTTGATAGTAATTAATGCACCATACATTTTATATTAATTTAAATACATGTAGTCTTTTCTACATAAAAAGGCAAATGCGAAGAAAACAAAGACAAAAATTTCAGGATGGTAGATTGGTTCGAATATGTGTGAAATATATTCAGCTGAATTAGAGCAACATTGGCTGGAACTGGAGAATTGGACCAATAGTTAAAAGCATGTGCTTCTCTTGTGCAGACCTGAGTTTAGTTCTCAGCACCCATAGTAGGTGATACACAATAGCCTTTATCTCCAGTTCCAGGTAATCTTATGCCTCCTTTTAATCCTCAGTGGAACCTACACTCTGCTGGCACACAAACACATGTACACCCATATATGCCTAAATAAAAATATTTGGAGCCATATGTATGTTTATTAGAAAAATAAGAAATATATACAGTGTGTGGGTTAAAAAAATCTAGCTAGAAACTGTGATTTAAAACTCCTTATACAATAAAGTTATCTGCTAGTAATAGGTTTAACACATACTACCAAATTATATTTTTGAAAATATTCTAAGTTTTTATTTTATTAACTTATTTGATTAAAATATAATTACATCATTTTACTTCTCCACTTTTCTTTCCCCATCTCCTTCCATGCCTTGCCAATTTACTTCTTCTTTAAAAATTTACTTTTTATTATTATTGTTATACACACACACACACACACACACACACACATATATATATATATATATATATATATATATATATATATATATATACACACAACATGCTGAGTCCAATTAATGTTACTTATAATGTGTGCCATTTCAGGACTGATCACTTCATATGAGATGACCAATAAAGGGAGCTCATCCCTGGGTAGAACTAATTCTCCCTCTCTCAGCAGTCCTCATTTGCCTGCAGCTCTTTGTCTAGGTGTGGGGATCCCTTAAAAGGTCCCCACCACTCCCCCGTGTTAAATTGTCTATTGGTTTTGTCATCGTTAAAGTCCTGTTTTGGCTGCCATATGGTTGGAGTATCCCGAGTTTCAATTCCCTGTCAATTTCTAAGAGATAAAAATCTCCCAGCAGATTTCCTGGTGCTCTGGAACGTAGGGTCTTTCTGACACCTCTTCCACATTTTCCCCTGAGCCTTCTTTGCAAGAGTTGTATTATATGTGCACCTATTAGGGTTTGGCACTACTTGATCTAAAGATATTTGAATTAAAATATTGGCTGAGAAAGAAACGTTTCATACTGAATGAAGAAATATCTTATAGAACCTTTCTTATGAATATATTTGCTAACATGCTTTGAACTTACTGTAGCACAATTATTAAGGACTAGTATTTACATTTTTGTTAGGTATGGTTTTTGAAGAATGTCTTTTTAAGTAAGGAAAGGGCATGAAAATATTTAGGAAGACACAAGTGTTAGAAAGGAAAAGTTGAGATTTTATCATGATATATATGGAAAAATTTTAGATAATTTCAGTATAATTGATATCATGAAGAGAAGATAACTGAAACTCAATTCTACTGTATGTAGGAGAAGTTATCTTGTGAAATAATTTGAACTCTCCCTAGGCCTTTAATACCCAGTCATCTTTTAAGGTTATGAAATATATCTCTTTGACATCCTTTCCTCTCAGGCATGCATCATATATTGCATATCAACATGGATCTTTTATGTATTCTTGCATTTGTGCTCCCTAACAGCACAATCCGTATGCCCCCTTATCTTTATCCCTTACAGCCAATGAACACATGAATTCCTGGTCTTCATAATATTCACTTTCCTCTACTGAACTTTTCACAGCTACTTTAAAGGCCTTCATTTCTCCATCCTCACTTTATTCCAAACAATGTGGCAACTGTTGTCAGTGGAATCTTCTGTGTAAAGTGCCTGACACTCTATTATTCTTAGAGTAGAATGCAAGCTCCTCAACATTCGGAACCTTGTGGCCTGAGATTTTCCTCTCATGATCAGCTCTTCTCTTTTCTTTTTTTTTTTTCTTTTGCTCAGAGGTTCAAGTCTTCCTGACCCATCAAAAGCTTCCTGAAATGCATGAAGCCCTCTTATAAGTGTCTTTCTGTGTACATTATTATTTCTCCACACAGCGCTAACTCTGTCTTCTCTATACTCAGTGCTGTCCTAACTCCTCCTGATTCTTTAATCTAGGTGTAGTCTGTGATAATTGCATCTTTACTACAGTAAACTAGTTTTCAAAATACCTGAGAGGTTATGAATACTTTAAATCATGCCAAAGAGATTGTGAATTCTCTCCTCTGGCATCTTTCTCCAAAATTAGACTATAACATATTGACATGTATTCAGGAAATTTACAGAAAAGTCTATGATGTTAGGATCAACAATTGTTGATGTAACAATGAGGAGTGAAGCAAATAGGAGAGACAGAGAAAGAGCTTGGACTATGGACTGATCCAATTACAATAAAATTTCCCACAATTTTACGAGGAGCTATGGAGTTTAGATGTCATTTCAAAAATCTCCAAGTTAGGTAAAGGCAATAAATTTACATACCCTTGAAAAGTGAAAAATACCTTGGAGAGGTGTCTTTCTGCAGCTATGTGCAAACCCAGAGAGCATTCAGCTAAGAACTGCCAACTGTGAGGACTACCAGCAGCTGGACTAATGTTGTGTTCAGTTTGGGAAATATACAGGCGGGGTATCATGGAGGCCGTTGCAGTTCTTTTAGACAAAACCCTTTTCACATTCATTTGTATGTGCCCTGCACTAACAAAGCCTCTAAGTTATATGAGGCATTCAAAAACAAATGTTTATTAAATGGATGCATAGTATGATTTTTAGTGAAATTCATCTTTCTGAAAGCAATCTGTGCTGTAGATACCTTATGCTCAATCTGAAAATAAGGACCAAAGAAAAAACAAAGTACAGAATAAATAGCTTTTAATCTAACTGCAATCCTTTGGCTTCTTACAAGGCTCATAATGATCCTCTGTCTTTAATCTATCCAACAGAATGAAAAGTTAAAAAAAAAAAACACAGCAGCCAGGGCTAAACTACAGAAGAAAAGGCTTTGTATTAAAAGACCATTTATAAAATTTTTCATTTGAAAGAATAGTGTAAGGCTGCAGCATTGCCAGTAGATTTTGAATCCTAACACTTTCTTCTTGTTTACATTTTCTAAAGAAAACAAAATAGTGCTGGTCAAATTAGGGCTCTCATGCTCATATGAAGAGCTTTCAAAATGTCAAATAAGAGGATCAAATATGAAATACCATTGTTAAAACTACAAAACATATTTTCATGCTTAGATTTTTTTTTCCTGAGGGTTCTAGGAATTATGCCACAAACTACATCGAGACTGACTAATACTAAAGCAAAGATCCATGATTTCAAAGGGGGCAGGGGCTGATGAGGATATTGGGAGTGGCTTAGAGGAAAGGGAGTAAAGATTTTGAATGGATTGGACCTAAGAGATCAAGGTATAAAGTAAGTCACACCCAAAAGGGGTAAAAATTGCAGAAGAATCTGGTAAAAAAAAAAAAAAAAAAGGAAAAAATAACGAAGTTAGACCTAGCGCTCAGTGAGGTGGAGAGCTAGGTCCTTTTGAATGGGAGTGAATAAGAAATGAGAGCTGCTGTGGTGATGGGTGTACAGGAAAGGCGTGTAAATCAACTTTGGTGCAAGAAATTATGCAGGAGAGAAATGGAAAAACTGTTCTTCCTCCCATATCTCTTCTCAGCAAATGAAAGAGAATCTGAAACTAGTAGATCTGCCTCATAGCGACTGCCAGAAAGAGCACATGAGATTGTCAGAGATCTAAACTCCTCACAGCCTTATTGAAATTCTGTTAGAACCATACAGCAATGTATTATTTTTAAATGTGTGCACTTATTCCAACTTTTCTGGCACGAT
The DNA here is from genome assembly GCA_028658305.1 of Pachyuromys duprasi. NCBI lineage: Eukaryota > Metazoa > Chordata > Mammalia > Rodentia > Muridae > Pachyuromys > Pachyuromys duprasi. Next base: position 8,732 of record JAQQSO010003437.1, read on the forward strand.
GCAGATTTAGCTTTTGTTTCTGTGTGATTTCATTTGGAGACACATAGGTGAATACTGACTTCTGCATCACTGAGCAGAGTTTCAACGTGTGAACAAACTCTATACTTGATGTTTCCCCGATCTACCTTGCTACGGCAAACACCCACCTCTGTTATTACAGCTTTCCTCTCAATTTCAGATAATCCCAATCATATTATTTATAACACAGTATGTAACATTCTCACTGCCTACTTCTACAGGTCCGTTTTTCAATATTAAGGGTCATTTCTATTATAACATGTAAGGGGTGTGTGGATGTGGATGTGAGTATGTGTATGTGTGGGTGTGTGCATGCGTGTGCGCGATGTGTACATAATCCAGTGCATGCAGATGTTAAAGAGTAACTGGAGATGTAGTTTCTCAGGAAGCATCCACCTTGTTTTGAAACAGTCTCTCACTGGACTGGAGCTCATAGCTTAGTTTGGGCTGGCTGGTCACTGCGCCTCAGGGGGCCACCTGTCCTTGCTTCCCCAGGACTGGATGTGCTACCGTTCTGAGATTTTGGTGTGTGTGAAACAAGTTGAACTCAAGTCCCCATGCTGGTCCAGCAAGCATATTACTGTTTGAAATATCTCCCCAGCCTATATTCATCTGTTTCTTCATCATTTATAAAATACCAAGCAGTATCACCGCCTTCATTAACTTATCTTTTTTTCCCGTGAAAAATTATGGAAGTTTTTGAGATCTGAGATTCTAACATCATTTTTCATAGTGATGCGGTTTTCATTATGTGGTTTGTACAGCTCAGTGACTTGTTGAAGCACTAAAGACTTGTAGATACATGACTTTGGTATTCTTCCTGCACCTAAGAGTCTCAATCAGTAGGCCATATTGCCTTAGTTCTTCTTTCCTGTCTCATCAGTTTTCAAAATGCCCTTCCAACTTTAGATAAGTAACCTATGTGAGCTTGGAGAAAATTAAGACACAGGGACCTTAAGCAATGGAGACAATCTAGAGCAACTCAGGGGTGATGCTACGTAAAGACAGGGCAGACACAGAGGCTCCATGTTATGAAAGCAGAGGCAAGGGCACCAAGAGCAGCGGTGTCTGTGAAAGAAGCCAGCAGCCATCTGTATTCCCCATTCTCTATGTCATTTGCTGAGAATATGACTTTTCCAATTAAAGAACTTTGGTGTCCAGTCCTCCTCAGATCTGTGTTAGAGCAATCACTGTAGTAATTCTGTCAACACTCACTTGAGATATGCAATTTCAATCTGTTCCTTTAAAGTGAGCAACAGAACTGTTATTTTGAAATAATTCAGCGTAAAATTGCCGGCAATTTGAATTTTTTCCCCTATCCTAATGTCCATATTACCAACCATTAAAGATTCTAAAGGGCTGTTAATTTTGCCCCTTGAATGTAAATAGAGGTCATTTTCTTTAATATCTGTGCATTTTTGCAGGTGGCAGGGTTATCATGTTTGTCTTTGTTGTGCCTCATAAGCATCATCTCTGGGTAAGACCTGATTGTTTCTCTCTTTTGGATGTCTCCATGGAGCAAACAATCTAATGGCAAACTACTGTTCCTCTGGCTTTAAGAGTATTTCTGACCCCCTTTTCAGTATGATCTCTGAGCCTTAGATACTGGAGTTCTGTTATAGGTTTATTATTTGTACCAGGGCACGCAAGAAGATATGGTCACTTGTTCTCTGCATTTTCCCAATTGGCTATCCAATACCAAATGTTGAGCCCTAAAATCATATACATACCAGTAAGATTATAAATACTGAGAAAGAGTAATGTGACAAAAGTGAAAGAAACAGAATGAATTTGAAACCATAAATTTGAGAGAGAGCAATGGCAGTTACCTGGGAAAAGGCTGGAGAGTCAAAATGGAAGGGTGAACATGATACCATTATTTAAATTTCAAACAAGTTTTAACATTCTTAAATAAAAAACCCCACAAGAAACACCTTTCCAATAATGTTGAGGAACAAAATGTGAAGGTTTTCTAGAGGGGTGTGCTCAGATCGTAATTTCTATTTTCCACCCAAGACCTCAGACTAAGCTATATGCTAACTGTACAGAGACTTTTCCAGAAGAGAAATTAGTTACTATACTTTGGAAGAGAGAGATACACAGATGATGGTTTATTATGGTGTGTGCTCTGAATCTATACTAGAAAGTTTCTCTAATTTCTTCTATAGGATTACAAACACATACACACACAGGGAGAGAGAAAGAGACAGAAACAGAGAAAGAGACACAGAGACACAAGAATACACATAGACACAAAAGACACACAGAGACACAAATATAGGCACAGACATCCAAACATACACAACCAACCTATGCACACAGACACAGACACATGCACACACACATAAACAACACACACACAAACATATACACAAACATATTTATGCACACAGACAAAAATATATTCATATACACATACACACAAATACACACATACACAAACATATACACATATAGAAACATGTATGCATCTGGTCTCACAAATGACTCTGAATTAATTTTATTATCATTGGCTGTCTTGCTGATGAACTGAAAAATTAGCATTCACACAGTAATACAAGAACCATTATTTTACACATTTTAAAAGCAGACTTTAAGAACACCCCATTGCGTGGAAAGATCATTACCATCAAGCATGCTTCAATCACTGTGCTGAGAACTTCAGGGAACAAACAAAAGTCCATTTCAGCCCTAGAATGTCCCACAATCTAATCAAACAAGTAACTAGAGAGCAAAGAGATAAATGCTCTGGCAGAGGGCTGATCAAATTGCCAACAGGCTCTCAAAGAGTCTTACATTTTTACTGCAGGGAAATAAAATTTTAAAGGAAGATTACAAAAAGAAATGGCATTGGGCTGCTCTCTAAATATTTATTGATAGAGTCTTGGATTCTAGGGTGGAGCTGCAGTTAATTTGTTAGCAAGGCAAGGCATATCTCATAAATGTTCTCCCTAAATATCACTGAGACATTCTTACACATTCATCTTTATATATATACAACCTTGTGTGTTACTAAGGATGCAAAATTATCTCATGCATACAGGGTAAGGTAGTGGGGAAGCTCAAAGGGAATCATATCAGAATTGGAATCATTTGTATGTTTTGTGAGGAGGAACATTTTAAAATTAATATTGCTTATTCTCATCTTTGTTTTCAAATCTGAATAGATAATTTTAAAAACTCTTTTCTGAAGACTGGTTCTTTTAGCTCTTCATTAGAGTTTGTTTCCCTATGAATAATTGTGCAAATAAAAGCCATCTCTAACAATTTCATGGACAGATGAACAATGTATTTTTTATTAATTTTCAGTAAAATATTAAAATGATTCATAGGTTTTTCTATTGGTCTGTCTAACAGATGTTTTCTGCTTCTGCCTCTGTTGTGTCTGCTGCCTGGATTATAAAATAATGTTAAAAATATAGAAGAGCAAAATTCGGAAATTCTACAGAGCCTTTTAAATTATTCCTGGAGATTCCCTTTGTGCCTTTGAGGTAAAAGAAAGAAGAGATTTGCTTTGTTCAGAGTGTGTTTGGATGAACTGAATTAAGTTTTACAAGTTTATGTACCAAGGATCTCCATGGTTACAATGAAGCCTTGCATATAAACCAAAGGAATGACATCAATAACAGAGGCATCTTAAGCCAATGGAGGAAACTGAGTAACAATGACATGTCCACTCATTATGGTCATTTTTTCAAATATATCATTTAATGCATTAGTATAAAGAAAAAAGCAGCTTCCTAAATCACCAAGTTGGAGTCACCAGCAAGCCTCACCATTACCTTATGAGGTAAGATATTTAATATAAATAGTTTTGAAATGCAAGATAATTACTTATCAGTATTGGCTAGAAGGGGGAGATTTACAAGGGTTTTACCTACTCACTATGGAAGCAAAGTGACAAATGATTTACTTCTCTCTCTCTCTCTCTCTCTCTCTCTCTCTCTCTCTCTCTCTCTCTCTCTCTCTCTCTCTCTCTCTCTCTCTGTGTGTGTGTGTGTGTGTGTTTGTGTTAGGTTTGGGTTTTAAGGCAGGGTTTCATGTAGCTCAATTTGGTCTCACACAAACTGTGTTGGAATATACTCTTGATATTTTGATTTCCCTGCATCCATGCCATAAGGACTCTTTGGAGAGATGAAATAAACAAGACACATGTAAATGTAAATGAAATAGTAACAGCAGTAGCCCCTTGAGATGCATAGTCATCATACATCCAATCAATGCATGCTATTACAGACAGTTTATTGAATGTAGTGTTTCCTGTTATTTCTTTCTTTCCTTTTTTACATGTATACCTGTAAGGAAGCCCTATTTGTAAATGAGACACAAGAAGAGATAAACAAAAATAACAATTAAATAGAACAATTACAGCCATAAAGGCAAAGCAGATTGACATCAGAAGAAGAAAACAGGAAAGAAGCTAGGAGCCTGTAGTAGTGGGACGCTGAAAGGCTCTGCCCTGCACAATATCAAAGCAGATGCTGAGACTTGTGGTCAAGTGTTGGGCAGAGTGCATGGAATCTTACGAAAGATGTGGGAAATAGTAAGATAGGGAGGGAACAGGAGCTTCACACGGAGAGCAACAGAACCAAAAAATCTAAGCATAGGGGTCTTTCCTGAGACTGATACTCCAACCAAGTACCATGCATGGAGAAAACCTAGAACCCCTGCACAGATGCAGCCCATGACAGTTCAGTATCCAAGTAGGTTCCATAATAATGGGAACAGGGACTGCCTCTGACATGAACTGATTGGCCTGCTATTTGATCACCTCACTCTGAAGGGGGAGCAGCCTTACCAG
>JAQQSO010003438.1:0-13549 GCA_028658305.1 Pachyuromys duprasi
TTCTCTTTTTAGCTCCATACCCCATTTTTTAATTGGATTATTTGGTTTCTTGCTTTTTAACTTCTTGAGTTCTTTATATATACTGGATATTAGCCCTCTGTCAGAAGTGGGATTGGTAATGATCCTTTCCCAATCTGTTGGCTGTCAGAGTGACTTCTAAGACAGCAAAGGCTACACAGAGAAAACCTAGTCTCAAAAAGCCAAACAAACAAAAAATTGCTTGTGGGGTTTATTATTTTTATTATTTTATTTTTTATTTGAGACAGGGTTTCTCTGTGTAGCCTTGGCTGTCCTCGACTCACTTTGTTGACCAGGCTGTTCTTGAACTCACAGTGATCCGCCTGCCTCATCTTCCCAGAGTGCTTCTGCTTGCAGACTTTCAACAAGGGGTGAGGGCTTGTGATGTATCTGGCATCCACATTGGCATGTCACGGGGTGTTGTCATTGTGCAGATCTGATTTAGATGACCATATTGTTTCAATTTCAGGAGTGCAACTTCCTGTGATATATAGAAGATAAAATCTCAAAGCAGATATCCTGGTCCTCTGGCTCGTACAATCTAGGATCAGATGAGTACCTGAGTAACCCAAACCTCATTTGAATCTATGGAGAGTTTTCATCACTTTAGAAACTGGTGCCTCTTTGCCAAGTCCCTTATAGCCTTTTATCCCAGGCAAGCACTGATGTAAATTTTATTACTATGAATTAACATTACGTGTTTCAGATTCTTAAAAGCATTTTAAAATTATTTTTGAGACCACTGTGGCTGGACTAGAATTTGCTATGTAGACAAGGCTGGCCTGGAAGTTGATCCTCCTGCCTCTGTCTCCCAAGTGTTGTGATTATAGGTGCACACTACCATACCCAGCTTCTGTTTTAGGATTTTAAATACAGGAATCATGGAGTCTGAAATACTTTATGGATACTTCTTTATGCTCAGAGCTACCGCTGCATGTGCCTGTATTTTCCCTTTCTTGATCTTTGATGACATCTTTGAGCTACTCATTTAACTCAGCTTGGAACTGTACCCAGCTAGGGATTTTCTGAAACATGAGGCTTAGTCATTCACAGTAGAGTTACTGGAAACTCATCTCTCTTGCCTTATGACATAAACTGGAATTTCTCATTAATGCATGACAATGTTAGGGAAGGGACCACACTGGACATATTAACTGTCTGACGGGATACTTCATTAACATGCAATAGCACAGCCCTATCCTAAGAAGGGAAACATAGTACTTAATTATCCTATGGGTAGGGGAAGAACTCCAGGCATGGTTAAGGTCATTGGATGAAAGCCAAGATACCAAGACATCTCATTAGCATAGTGTGACTGTTGTATGGTGTTGATGGGGCTGGTAGGGAGTGGGAGGCAGCTGGGCTCCTGCTGAGCAGACGGACAAAGTCACAGTACCCAATGTACCCTAATGGCGCTGCTTAAAGTGTCTCTGTGCAGAGAAGATTTATCAAGCAGCTCCATTATGCTGGTTCTATTATGACATCAGGTGAGAGCTGCTTTGAAGTGGTGGGGTGGGCTTCTTCCTTAGACTGGCTCTGTAGTGTAATGCACTCTCAGGAACTCAGGGGCATGGAGGGGTGGTTGAACATGGAGCAGGGTGAAGAGAGATCTTGGTGTGTACTGATGTGAGTGATAACATGCACGGTGATAAGTGGTTGTGAGAACATTGTTTGAAATAGGGACACAGTTCTAAAGAGAGTCAGACAGAAGGGAGCCAGGACTGTACAGAAACTGCAATAAGCTCTGCATGTAAGAAAGAGCAAGGTAGTTATCAGTTAACACTCGCTGAACAGCCGAGGTGACGTCCTGACTTCATACAGGCTAATGTTTACTTTGCCTGTAGCTCATTTAGTGTTGAAGAAATCTAAGGAAATAAAGTACAGTGAAGAAGGAATTGAGAACTAAAAAGCTGGCTGGGGGCTGCAGACCTGTCAGCTGGGACTAGAACTAAGATGAGTAGCTCTATGCTATAACCCGCAGCACAGTGCTTCTTAGAAGGAGCCAGAAGCACACAGACAGATGATGTGTGTGTGTGTGCGCGCGCGCGCATGTGTGTGGTATATACATGTGCATATTCATGGTGGAGGTCAGAGGTTGACACTGATGTCCCCTTAATTCCTTTCTACTGGTGTTTTGTCTTCATGTATGTCTGTGTACCACATTCAGGCTGTGTCGGCAGAGGCATCCAGTCCCCCAGAACTGGAGGTACAAACGACCGTGAACCAGCATGTAGGTGCAGAGAACTGAACCCAGGTCCTCTGAAAGGGCAGCCAGCTGACCCGTCTCTCCAGCTCTCCCCTTTGTTTTAAGCATCGTTTCCTACTGGATATGGAGCTCCTTGACAGGCTAGCAGGCAGCAGGCTCCCAGGGAACCACCTTCTCCACCTCGAGCTGGAGGCACATGCTACTGCGCTTGGCTTTAATATGGGTGTGGAGGATCAGAGTCGAGCCTTTACGATTATTTGGGAAGTGCTTTGCTGCATAAGCCGTCTCTCTAGCAGCTACAGATGGATTCTTTAGAGTGCAGCTGAGCTATAGCCCGGGTTCTGCATCCTCAGGGAAGGCATTATTCTAGCTGGCCCAGACTGGTGACCCTGGACCTCCAAACCAGAGGAGATCGACACTCCCACAGTGCAGAACAGAAACAAGAGAGGCAGAGCCTGCAAGACTTCAGGGGTGAGGCAGGTGATGCTGGCAGTGTCCACCCAGCACACAGACTGATCCGAGTGTGCAGAGGACTGTTGCAGTCTTGAGCCGAGACCATTAACACAGGTGCTTGAGGTGGGACAGTTCCTTTACCCCTGCCAGGCCCCAAACCAAACATCAAGAGATTGTAATAGTGACATTTACACTATTTTAATTACCTGAAAAAAATTGGTTTTGGGGACCTGCTAAGTAGTTACCAAACAGAGCAATAAAATGAAGTCTTCGGAACTGGGGGTGTGGCTCAGTTGGAAGGGTGTTTGCCTCGCATGCGTGAGGCCCTGGGCTCCACCCCAGCATAACCAGTATGGTGGCATTCTTTTGTCTCCTGGTTAGTTTAAGGTGTCAACCTGACACAGCCCAGAGTTATCTGAGAGGGAGCCTTTATTGGAGGATTGCCTAGATAAGATTGTCTTGATTGATAAATGATGTGGAAGGTCTCAGCCCACTGTGGGTGGTACGCACCTAGGTAGGTTTACCATATACATATATATGATATATACGTGTGTGTGTGTATGTATGTATGTATGTATGTATGTGTGAAAGCTACTGAGCATGGGTCAGGGAATGAGCAAGTAACCTCCCCTTGTTCTGTAGTTTCCCTTTTGAGTTTCTGCCCTCGGTGATGGAATGATGACCAAATAAGCCCTTTCCTCCCCTAAACTGCTTTGGGTCATCATAGCAACAGAAAAGCAAACTAAGGCAACATATAAGTCCAGTCCTCCAGAGGTGGAGGCAAGAGGACCAAGAGTTTGAGATCATCCTGGCTTATACAAGCCCCTGTCGTAAAAAAAATTAATGAAAACAGATGCCTCCGTTGCATGACAAAGTTGACCCAACTCCCTCGTTTCTTCTGTTCTTTCTTCCTTCTGTGGTAAGGGCAAGTAACAAGGTTTTTAAAATATATAATAGTTTTTATTAATTCTTTGAGAGTTTCAAACACATACAGTGTATTTTGATCACATTCACCACTCCAACCCTCTCCCCAAATCTCCCAGGATCCACCTTAGTTTTTAGTACTATAATAAAGACAAACTCCTTGAAGTTTTGGTACAATGGAAATGAAAAAATATGAGCCGTTCCCATGTTTTTTTTTATTTTTTTTAAATTTTTCCCCACTCTTTATAAAATTGTTTCTCAGTGGTTTCCCAAATGTCAGGCTCACAGCAGTAAGTCAGGCTGAATTTTGAAGACGTGTTTTACATTACTTTACAATTTGCTTAAAAATGAAACACAAAACCAAATCAAAGTTCCAGGAAGTTTTGAGAAAGAGAACATTTAAAAATAAAGCCAGACCTCAGAGTTCTAGCCGTGATAGAGTTGGGGATGTGCCTTATTGACCTTCTCTGTGTGGTGTACGTGACTGACATTCTACCGTCTGTGTAATCCGTCCTGGTCTTAAATGTGACCGGAGGCATGCCTTCCTTTGCTAGGTGAACTTCTGAATCTGTTGGAAAAATCCAACAAATTCTGAACCATATAACAAATCACTCTTAGAATACAGAAATAAATACATAAAATAAAGAGCACAAGCTAAATAGTTTCCTAATGTTGAACCCCAGGGTAACAACTTGTGTCAGGATTGACATTTCTGGTCTGTACGCTCACTTCAAAGGGAGTAAGAAAGGTTTTATTCTGGGGAAAATGTGACCATAGGAGCATATAGGGTCAGGCTGCCCTAGACAACATGATTCAACCAGAACAGTTTCATGAGATTTTTAGAGTTATAGAACAAAAGAGAATCATAAGTTAAGGCTTTTTTTTTTTTCAGGTGCAGTTGTGGAAATACTAGTGTTGGGCGTAGCAGGGACGCCTCTACTATAGGCCTTGGACGTCGTCTGGTGACATTCTTAGCCTTGGAGTTAGAAGAAGCTAGAGGTCTGCTAAGGTTTCATGTGGTAGGCAACAGACTGTTGAATCAGTTTGCAAGGTGGACACTGAATGGCCATTAAAGAACCTAAGACAACACAAAATAATTGGCTGTGGACCTACCTGAGGTGTTCTAATCCTCATCGATTGGTATTTCGGAATCTATCATTCTTTTAGAACAGAGCTGCAACCCTCCCCCCCCCCCCCAAAGCACTTTGATCCCATGTCCTGCAGGGTAACTATGTGGGGTCCATTACCACTGTTAAATATAAGCTGTGTGTCTTTCAAGTCAGTGCTTGAAGAAATCAAGAAGGCATTGTAAATCCAGGTCCCAGCCCCTCACCTCAATGCTGTCTTCTGAAAGTTGCAGTTCATGGTGGAAAACACTTGGAGGAGTGGCCTTTGCCAAAGAGCACTGACTCGAGACCAGACAGAGGATGAGGCCTGATGCCTGTCTCTGCCTTCCTTTTGTGTCTGTGTTTTGGGGGAAGTCTTTATCCTTAACTTTTTCTCTTAAATCACCTTGAATGGAAGGATATGCCAAGAGAGACCACACCCCCAGATGAGGACACACATTCTTGAGAATGAGGGGACATCAGCAGCAGCTAACAGATTAACAAGTTTGTAGGCCACCTAACAGGATTGGAGCTAAGACAATGATGGGCTAATGATGGACAGGACCACACCTTAACCAGGGCTGCTTGCCCTGTTTAAACCAAAACCTCATGTCAGCACCCTAAAGATGGACTGCAGGTGGTGGTGGTCGTGGGTGGTCACTGGACCTCTTGATCTGTCCTTATTATATAGCCACTTTGAATAAAGGTCTGCTTTCCTCCATCCAGGGACAATGGCCAATCCTAGCCTGTCTTTTTCCAGAGCCCAGGTTCTTGCTTTAATCACCCCAGTGGCAGTCACATATGATGCCGCTGTTGAGGGAGACAGGGGTGAGAGTCTGACATCCTGGTGGACATTGGATCATCAGTGAGGTCTGCTTCCCTGATCAATGCGGTTTTGTTTGTTGTTGTTGTTGTTTGTTTGTTTTTATTTATTATTATTATTTATTACAGTTTATTCAATTTGTATCCCAGCTGTGGCCCCTCCCTCGTCTCCTCCCAATCCCACGCTCCCTCCCTCTTCTTCCCCAATGCTCCTCCCCTAATCCACTGATAGGTGAGGTCCTCCTCCCCTTCAATTTGCCCCTAGCCTATCAGGTCTCATCAGGATTGGTTGCATTGTCTACCTCCATGGCCTAGCAAGGCTGCATTCCCCAGGGGGAGGGAGGTGATCCGAGAGCCAGCTACTGAGTTCATGCCAGAGACAGCCCCTGCTCCCCTTACTAGGGACCCCACTTGGATACTGAGTCTGTAGGCTACATCTGAGCCGGGGTTTTAGGTCTTCTCCATGAATTGTCCTTGGTTGAGGTATCAGTCTCTGCAGGGCCCTCAGGGCTCAGTTTTGGTTTTGTGGGGGGTTTTTTTTGGCTCTGTTGGTCTCCCTGTGGGGCTCCTGTCCCCTGCAGGTCTTTCTAGCTTCTCCTTCTTTCATAATATTCCCTGCCCAAAGTTTGACTATGAGTCTCAGCCTCTTCTTCTATACCTTGATCGGTAGAGTCTTTCAGAGGCCATCTGTGGTAGGCTCCTTTCCTGTTCCCTGAGTTCTGGGAAAGCAGCTCTCATTGGCTTCAGCCAATACTTCCCATACAGGATGTCCCATCTTCCTTTCCCAGACTGTTCATAGGTGCATTATTTCCACCATATCAGGGAAATTCACAGGCTGGATGTGGTGGTACACACCTGTCATTCTAGCATTCGGACAGCAGATAGGCAGAACACCTACATTCTAGGCTAGCCTGGTCTACATATCAAATTGCAGCCAGAGCTACATGTGAAGCTTTTGTCTTAAAACAAAACAAACTCAGAAAATCCAAACACACAAAGTTGTGCTGTGGTGTGTGTGTGGGGGGGGGATTAAGAAAGTAAAATACAGCTTGCACTGTATTCAGATAGTCTATCAATGATGATAGGGGAGGATAATTTGACCTGAACATTTGCTTTTGGCAGCCAGAAGCCCATGTCCTCTCTGCTCAACAGCATCTTCCAGCCTTCATCCACTCATGCTCCATATGTGGCCTATTTGAAACTCATGGAAACTTCTGATTCTGCAGCTCAGAGAGTATTGCTCTGACAATGACATGAAGTTCAAGGATGCAGGTTATCTGAGGTGCTTCTTCAGCACCTTAACACAGCCCAGGAATCCAAGAGGGCAGTGATGTGAACCAGTTCCCTCCTTTCTGGAAACTTCCCAGAGAGGGCAGTAGCAACATAGCAATGTGTGGCCATGTCTGCCTTCCTTCTGCCCATCACCTCTCCTCTTCAGGTATGGTAGGAGAGGGGGCGAGGGGGATACAGTAAGGGGTGGGTTGGTTGATGGCCCTGTTTCAGAGGTCTCTTCACTCTAGTGCTGCTCATTGAGCTCCAAGTGTTGTGATTTACATCTTGTTGGATTATTGGTGATGAACAAAGGTATGCTACTTCATCTTAGAGAACCCTGAGATCCAGGAAGATGGCCCCAAGAACTCACAGTGCAGAGAGCCATGGGGGAGAGCAGAGGGGTTTGAGAGTGTCGCTTGTGTCATTGATATAGGAAGACATCTGAGGAGGGGAAACACTGGCTTGGAGGAAGGAAGGCTGAGGGGGGAGGTGTGAGGATTGCTGCAGAAACCTCTGCTAATGAGCTTCCAGCGATTTGTACATATGCCAAGTGTCCCACTGTCTTTTTTTTTCCTGACCAAAATAAGTTGGGCATGAGGATTCATTAAACTGGATTAAATAAAAAGGGGAGAATTTGCTAGAACCTAAAGGTAAAAAATAGAACCAGACCTCACAGGGCATGGGCAATGGATAGTTTCTCCTGCTCTGCCTCTGCAGTGACTAGCTGCGGTGATAGAAACCTTGTGACACTAAGAGATTACCTGTCTAGGTCTGGGAGCAGCCTGTAGGAAGATCTCACAGCCACAAGGACTAAAGGACTATGGGTTTGGTGTCTGTTCAGCTGAAGTCCAGATCATGTCTGCAAAGAGGAGAGGAGGAAGAGAGGGGTCAGAACGTTGATGCTGGAAGATTGGAAGGACCCTGTGGGAAGCCAAGTAGTTAGCACTCACTCTAAAATGCAGAAAGTGAATTCGTCAGGTCAGGGTCTCAAGTGCAGGATGGGGAGAAGGCAGATGCAGGCATGTCTTGAAACGGGGCCATATCTGTCGGGACTTGATGTGAACAGTGGCCGTTTATTTCCCCACTGAACCCCAGGTATGCTTTTCATTCCATTGGAAGGATTTCTCGCCCTGCAAATATTCACTCAAAGCAGAGACCACCTCTCAACATGGAGGTGAGTGGATGGATGTTTTTCTTCCCAGCCTCCTGCAGCCAAAGCTTAGATATGTGACCCTGGCTTCCAATCTGTATGTGATCGCCATGCTTTTAGTGTTGTCTTATTGGTTTTCCTTCTCCTCCTCGTTTTCCTCCTCCCCGTCTTTCTCCTCCTCCTTCCTCCTCCTCCTCCTCTTCTCTTTCTTCCTTCCCTCACTCCTTTTCTTTCCCTCCCCCATCTCCATCTCTCTTATGGAGACACTGAAAAAGCCTCGATGCAAAAGGCCATTAGTATCCCTTGGAATAGTGACAACTGTCCTTCTCTCTCTGGCTGGGTCTGCACTTCAGGGTGGGTATGTCCTGCCCTGTCCTGAAAAAAGCTTTCCCACAAGGCTGGTCTTTATCTCTCTAGCATTTCAGTTGCATCTGAGAATGATTAAGTTACTTTATCTTTGAATCTTCCCTTTAAAGATTGCTATTGCTTCACTTGGGAATCTCAAAAAAGAGGACAAGGAAAGTCCTGGGTACCATTTAACCCTTTACACAGTTTCTCCCAGTGGCAAGAACCTAACTACGGTAGAAGTTAGGAAAATGACACTGGTAGATGAGTATGCACAGTTTTATGTCATCTTATCAAAAGTGTTGATTCGTGGATTCACTGCGTTTTCCTGAACTCTTCTTACCTGCTCAATCTCCCTGACCCTCCTCACTATCCCCACATCCTGAGAGTCCCTCATCTTCCACCTCAACTGCTTTGTCATTTTCAGGATGCTTATACACATAATATCATAGCATGTGTTCTTTGGTGGCTCACTTTAGTCTTTACCTGAACCCTGGACACTTAACCCTGTCACTCCTTTCATTCTCTTCATTTCACAGACTACACATGCCACAGTTTGTCAAATGGTTTTATTGGAGGATGCTTTGGCTGCTTCCAATTGTTAATTCTAATAGTCAGTGATAGCAAATAGCTTTTAATATATTTATTTGCCATCTGTATATCCTTCCCTGAGTTATCAATGTTTTTTTTGCTAATTGTCTAGTTAAATTTTTTTATTTGCTTAATACATTTTGTGTGTGTGATCTCTGTGTTCATAGGGCCATGACCCAAGACTGTGAGCATGTGGAGGTCAGAGGACAACTTTCAGGAGTTGGTTCTCTCCTTCCATGGTGGGTTCCGGGGTTAGAACTCAGGTTGCTAGGCCTGTGTGGCAGTGCTTTTATCTGATGAGCTATCTCATGAGCCCTTAAAATTTTTAATGCTGACTCGAGAATTCTTAACCCACAGATGGTGTCTGACTTGCAACGATTCCACTTGGCGCTATTTCAGATTTATGATGGTGCAAAAGAGATACACATTCAGTAGAAACTAGAGTTTCCATTTTGGGTTTTGCCTTTTCCTGGGCTATGGGTAACTAACTGCGGGATAATCCTGTGCTGGATTGTGCAGGGGGCTGCAGTGTTAGCCAGCCGCATGATGGTGAGGACGAATAACTGACACTCTAGAGGCTACTGCCCTCCCCATGTGCAGACTGATATCGTGTGTTCACAGCCTAGGGTGTCTATGCAACACTCATATTTTTGTTTATGAGATATTAAATAGCTCATTAAAAATAGACTATGGGCTACTGAGACAGCTCAGCAGGCACAAGTGATGAAGGCTTTTCATCAAGCCCAGTGACTCCAGTTGGATCTCCCAGGTGGAGAGAGACCCAACCTCACAAGCTGCTCTCTGGATTCCACCTGAGCCTGCCCCTTGCCTCATGAATGAATAACTAAGACATTTTTAATTACAATTTTTGGTTTTGTGTTTGATGATTTTTGCCCAACTCTAGGAAAATAAAAGTCTTTTTCCCATAATTAATGTGTGATAGGTTCAGCCATCATGCTTGGTAGAGTAAATATGTTAAACGCAGTTCTGGCTTGAAATATTTTCAATACACAGTTGGTTTATCAGGATATCATTGTCCTGTAGAATGATGAACATCTGTTTTCCAGAGGTGAGCCTCTTTCGGATGTGTGGCTTACACATGTTTTCTCTCAGCCTGTAGCCTCTCTTTCTGTCTCTTTTCCTTCTCTCTCTGTCTCTCTCTAACTTTTTAAATGGTCTTGTTGAGAGTACACATTTTAATTCTCATGTGTGTTTTGGAGTCAGTTCTGAGAAGGCTTCATCAAGACCTAAGTACCAAATATCTTACTTTGTGTTCCTCTTTCAAAGTTTCATCATTTAACATTGAAGTAAATATACGAGATATTTGAATTAACTTCATGTGAAACTTGAAATTTTAGTTGAGTTTTCTTTTTTCTTTGTTTCCTTATGAATATCCAGTCATAAGCAAACATATTTTATTAAGATCATCATCCTGAGTCTACTGAATTTCTTTTGCATTTTTGTTTGAAGTTAAGGTTACATGTATGAAGTTGTTCAGAGTACTCCCTCACCATCTTTTTTCTTTTAATATAGGTTCATTTGTTTTATGTGTGTGAGTGTTTTGCCCGTGCACTGCAGGTGTGCCCGGTGCCAACAGAGGTCAGAGAGGCTGTTGTGTACCCCAGAACTGGAGTTTCAGATGGTGTGAACCGCCATGTGGGTGGTAGGAACTGAACCTGGGTGCTTGCAAGAGCAACAAGTGCTCTTAAGTCCAGCGCTTCTCATCATTTAAACATTTTTTTTTAAGAAGAAGAGGCTTTTTATCTTGGTATTGGTGTCCTGATGAGACTTGAAGTGCTGGAGTGAGTTGGTGGGGGTAGCTCCCCTTTTCTGAGGAGTAGGGGAGGGGGCATGGGGGAAGAGGGAGGGAGGGTAGGGCCAGGAGGAGAGAAGGGAAGTGGATACGATCATGATATAAAGTGAATAAATAAAAGTTAAAAACTACCAAAAAAAGAGAAACAAAATGAACTGAAGAAAGATATGTATGTACGTATGTATATTCACACACATATATAGCTTAAGCATAATACCATATATATATCTTAAGCATATATATGTACATGTATATCACAAAAATGCCTCTAGCATGTTAGCTAGACTTGTACAGAGGGTAGCCAACCTAGAATGTTGTATTTCTGGTGAGGTTCATTTGCATCTTTTTTTTTCTTTTGTCAATCTGGCTAATTTTTACCTATTGTTCCATTTCACTGATTTTTTAAAAATATCATTTCTCTGTTTTTACTGATTTCATTATTTTCTTCTTTTGCTTATTTGGGAATTATTTTCTCTTATTTATGATCCCTTGTTTCTTGAAGGGAAGCCACCTGTTATCAATTCCAAATTTTTACCTCTTGTTCTAGCATTAAACGTTTAGTGCAATGAATTTTCCTTTTTATCTTGACTTAGCAGGCACTATAGATATTTGCTTAGTGGGTCAACAGAATTCTCATGATGCTTTCATTCTCAGGACATCAGAATGTGACTAAATTTGGAAATGGGTCTTTAAACATAAACGGAAGTTGTAATGAAATTATTTGGGAGGACCTTAAGCCAATATGACCAGTATACTCCTAAGAGAACTTGGGGATTCAGACAAGCACACAGGGCAGATCAAAAAGCAGTTGGAGAAGATGGTCATCTATAAGCCAAAGGGAAGCATCTCCATAGGAACCAGCCCGGCCAGCCTCGTCCCAGTCCCAGACTCGTAACAAGGTAAACACTCTCAGTGTTAGCCACCTGCCTCTGGGCTTTATGGCAAACCTTGCACAGAAATATACTAGTGGCTTAAGATTTTTCTTTCTGTTTTTCTTTTATTGATTTTCATTGTGGACAGAGAACACACTCAGCACGATTTCTCTGAAATGTGTGAGCCCAGTTATTAGCCTGCTTTGGGATGTGTTCTGTGGTAACACATATCCTCTGCTGCCTGGGGCAGGAGGGAGGGAAACAGGTTCCACAGCTGTCAATCACACCTGCTGCCTAATGAAGCTGTGTGGTTCTAGGAACCTGCTGGCTCTGTGTCTGACCCCTATCAGTTGTTGAGAGAGATGCTGAAATCTCCCACTGTAATCGTGGGCTTGTCCAGTTATACTTTAAGTTCAACTATTTGGCATAGCTTAAATTTGAGATTTTGAGTTTTGGTAATGTGTATTTGAAATTTTTTATACTCAGGTTTGCACTTTTAAAAATATTTTAAATTTTATTTATTTATTTGGGGTGTGTGTGTGTGTGTGTACGCGACATGTGAATGTCAGATAACAATTTCCTAGAGTTTGTTCTCTCCTTCCGCTGTGTGTGGGCTGAGGATGGACCTAAGGTCCTCAGGCGTAGGAGATACCTTCACCCCTGAGCCATCTCGCCTGCCTGCGTTTTCACTTTTATTGTCTTGTCGTCCAGTTTCCCTGGGACAAATGTTTGCTCTGAAGCACATTTTATCTGACACTCACATCCTCTTTTGATTTCTTTTGACTGGCTTCCACATGGGATAGCATTTCTCACCTCTCTCTTCTAATTTATCTATAGCAATATATTCAGAGCGCTATCTGGGTGGGAGGGTTGTATTAATACGAGTTACTGACCGTGACAGTCTTGACTCCTTGTAGAGTCCTTTACTGGATCCCAGGAACTATGGGATAACCTCTGTAAAGGTTTCATCCTAATGGGGATGAAAAATCCAATGGGGATGAAAAATCCTCCTCTCATGGGATTCTGGTAATCCTATAGGAAAGAGGGGCTGTAACTGCCTGGTGCTGGTGACCATACATGGAGGTTCTAATTCTTGTTTGGCCTTCTTTATGTTACCCCAGGAGGGAAGTTGAGACACCACATAGAGTTTTGGCCAAAGCATTGTCATAGCCTTTCCTGGCAGGGTTGGAGAAGGGTGTGCGTGTGCATGTGTGTGTGTGCGTGTGCGTGCGTGCGTGCGTGCGTGCGTGCGTGCGTGTGTGTGTGTGTGTGTGTGTGTGTGTTTAACTAGACCAGGGGAGTCCCTTCTGTCTTGTTTGACTTTCCTATTCTGGTTATTTTGCTCAACAGCCTTTGTGTCTGCTATTATCGGCACTTCAGGTGGATCTCATCATCACTATACCCAACTTTCAAGAAAAAAAATGAGAAGGTCTTTAAGGCGGAAATTTAATTTAATTTTTTGAGACAGCATCTTACTTAGTATTCGGATCTGGCTGGCCTAAAACTCTTTATGTAGGATCCAAGATGGCTGCCACGAGAGAACACTGTGTCTGAGGAGTAGGAGAGCAGAAACAACGCAGCGACCAGGAGACTGAATTCTGGGACCTAAAACGCCAGCATTGTGAGTGCCAGATATTGGAGGAACAAGAGGAGAGACAAAAAGAGGAAATGAACAAGGCCCTCAAAGAAATGGAGAAGAAATTAACTGCCCACATACAGGAACAATCCAAGATAAAGAGAGAGGAAACATCCAAAATAGGAGACAGAGTCAATCAGTTGAAGGAAACGGTACAAAGCATGAAAACGGAATTAGAATCTATAAAGAAGACACAAAGGGAGAAGAACCTGGAATTGGAGAACTTAGAGAAAAGATCAGGAACCACGAAGGTAAGCATCAACAATAGAATACAAGAGATGGAAGAGAGAATATCAGGAGCAGAGGATACGCTGGCTGAAATGGATTCCTCACTCAAGGAA
>JAQQSO010003439.1:0-13549 GCA_028658305.1 Pachyuromys duprasi
AAAAAAAAAAGAAAAACAATAAATAAATAAATAAATAAATGTTTCTCATAGACTTGATCTCACAAGGTTTTCATAAAAACCAAATATTAGGAATCATTTTCAGCGCATGGTTTTGGAGTCCTTTGGGAAGTATATGTTCAGCAATTTATGAGGAACAACTTTTTCCAGGAAAATTTAATTTTCTTTACTGTTAGGATCATGTTTGATGTGTATATCAGAGAAACCCACAGACATAACTAATTTTCCTTTCAACAAGTCTTCAGATGTTGTGTTTCCTGATACTTTTAGAAAAGGGGTGATAAGATGAGGAGGAAGTTGAAACACTAAATAAATACTAAGAGATGAACCAAATTGTTACTTCAGTATATTCTATAGTTGGTTGGGTTTTTTTGCCTTCAGCTATTTAATGTATCAATCCACTGGCTAAGTAAATATTTGTTGAGAGTCTATCTACAGGTTTTGAGTATACACATATACATGTACAGACACACAAAAGTCTATGGTATCAGGAATTTTACATTGTGATGAGGAAGAAAAACAAATAAATAAATAACATGTACCATATGTTAAATGTTACTACGAATTAAGAAGAATAAAGAAACAAGAGTAGTAACTGTGTGTGTATGCATGTGTGTGTGTGTGTAGATGAAGAGAGAAGAATTACAAATACGGTGGCAGTAGTAGGCATGGTCTCTATGTATGTTGTATCACATATAAGAACTGAAAGGAAAGAATTGCTTTACCCACTGTTGTAGAGCAACCTGTAACAACAGCCAGCTAGCGCAGGCTGATATTCCATAATATATTTAAATAAATGGGTAAGTAACTTAAGGGGTGAAGATTGAATAGCAGAAAATTTCTTCATCGTATTAATCACAAAGAATCCTACCTCTTTCTATAGAACAAAGTCATCTGGCTTTGATTTTTCAATTGCACTCTTTTGATAATTTAGAAAAGCCACAAAGTGAAGGAAGCGATAATTTTTCCCACCACACTTGCTGCTGAAATATCACCTGTTAGTATTTCCATTGTCTTTATACCTTAAAAAAAGATCCAATATATTTTGTTATGAGTACTGGAGGTGAAGGGTGTGACATATAAGGAATGGGATTCTATATTATTCCTGTAAATTTTCTTGAGTTTCTTACCTCTAAATTCAGTAGCAATGTGGGTTTGAGTCAGACCTGAAGACCTGATAGTATAGAAAGTTATATCAAGTTCACAAAGGCCAGTAAGAAAAATAGAAATAACATTTAAAGTTTTTGTCAGTGGTTTCTTCCAGGTTTCTCAAGCTCTGATTGGTAAAACAACCTGAGTTACCAAGAAAAGCTGATCATGCATCTCTGTTGTTGTCTTTAGCTCATTTTCAAAACACTCAAAAAGCCCTCTTTCTTCTGTAGGCTGTCTGAAATGGTAGGAGAATTTTTAAAAAGAAGAAAGATGGAAGGAAGGAAGGTAGAAATTTTATGATTACCTCTATGATATTGTCAAAGCTCAAAGAACAAAATGCTGCTTTTTCTTTAGAACATCTTCCTGATAAACATACTTTCTCATTTTTAGTTTCCACTTTCACTCTTAAAACTTAAATGGAATCAACAGGAGTATCAAAGAGTCCACCCCTGCCTAAGGCAATCACTAGTTTGTAATAAAAATCAGCATCCTGTAGACCTTCACTCCTTAGATACAGACTCTTATCAGCAAAAGATAGACCACAGCTATCACTTAAATTCACTTAATTGTAGTAAACGTACATTGAAATCTTTCAAAGAAATATACTGGGCCTTCTGTATTGGGTGATTCTGTCTGTAAATTCAACCAAACGTAGATCAAAACTAAGAGAACTAAAATTGTGTTTGTACTGAATATTTACAGACATTTCCCTTGTCTTTATTCCATGAATAATACCAATTTATTCATCATTTTCATTTTATGTATCATAGGCAATCTAAAGACAATGTAAGTATAGGGAAGGATGATTATAGGGTATACTGAAATGCTGCATTATTTTATGAAAACTTGAACATCATAAGATTTTGATATCTACAAGTTCTACAACTAGCCCACCAAAGAAAGACAGACACAGAGAGAAATTCTACATGATTTTTAAAGCCAAAATAATCACACTTAAGCCTGGTTGTTTCCAAGTTTAGGTTTAAAGTTGGTTCCAGATTCTGGCTATTATAAATACAACTGCTATGAACATGGTTGAGCAAATGTCCTTATTGAATGGTGGGGCATCTTTTGGGTATATGCCTAGGAGTGGTATAGCTGGACCTTGAAGTAGTACTAACCCTAATTTTCTGAGGAACCACCAGATTGATTTCCAAAGTAGTTTTACAAGGTTACATTCCCACCAGCAATGGAGGAGGCTTCCCCTTTCTCCATATCCTCTCCAGCATGCATATAGGATTAACATACTAAAATCTTAGCCATAAAGAAGCTAAACAACAAGGAGACCCCTAGGGCAGATGCTTAATACTCATTCAGAAGGGCAAACAGGAAGTAGGAGAAGACAAGGAACAGGACAGGAGCCTTCCACAGAGGACCTCTGAAAGATTCAACCCACCAGGGTATCAAAGAAGATATTGAGACTCATAGCCAAACTTAGGCAGAATGCCAGAGTCCTTATGGAAAAGAGGGAGATAGAATGACCTGGAGGGGACAGGAGCTCCACAAGGAGAACAACAGAGCCAAAATACCTGGGCCAATGTGAGGCCTGCAAAGACCAATACTCCAACTAAGGACCATGCATGGAGAAGACCAAGACCCCATATTCATAGGACGCCCATAGGCTGCTCAGTCTCCAAGTGGGCTCCCTAGTAAAGGGCACAGAGGCTGTCTCTGACATGAACTCAGTGGCCAGCTCCTTGATCACCAACCCCTGGGGGATGCAGCCTTGCCAGGACATAGAGGAAGATGATGCAGCTAGCCTTAATGAGACCTGATAGGCTAAGGTCAGAAAGAAGGGGAGAAGGTCCTTCCCTATCAGGGGACTAGGGCATAGGGAGAGAAGAGGGATTGTGGGTGGGACTTGGAGGAGACAAGGGAGGAGGCTGCAGCAGGGATACAAAGTGAAAAATTGTAATAAATAAATATATAAATAAAATTCAATATTTTTTCAAAAAACCTGGTTCTATTAAATAAGAATTACTATTTTTTAACTATAATGTCTGGGAAAAATACTTTTATAACATCTCCCTTTCTAGATCATTTATATTTACTTTAAAAGTATAATTTTAACATAAACAATTAAGATACTAAGCAGAGCATCAGTATCTCACAAAATCTCTCCATAGGAACTGCAAGAGATCAGTAGACTCTCCTGACTATATTGTTTTCTGTACTTGAAAATAGGCAAGTATCCATCTTCGTGTTATATATTGCTTCTTTTTACCAATATTGGCACTTCTTTCAAAGAAGTTGGAGTTGGAGAGTTCATGATACCAATGCACAAAAGTAGTCAAGGCTGTATCATCTACTTCAATGGGAAGAAGTCAAAGAACCTAAACAATATTATCCAAACGTGGATAAATTTTCTTTTATTTCATAGACTAGATGAGATAGGATAACCATTTTAATGTTTCCCAAAAATTGGACTGTTTGCTGCATTCTTGTTTTCCTAACTATGATTTAAAGGAATTTGTTTGCAAACAATCTCTTCTTTATCAGGAACATGGTAGGCTTGGGGGATTGGTGTGTTGATAACTAATGCTTTCAAAATAATTCACCAAAACTAAGACCAATCTCCTCCAATGAGTCCACCTGAGTTTCTCAGATTGGCAGTTAACTACTTTGTGATCTTGGCTAGGACAATTGTTCATTTGCTGACTTTTAAAATGCAAAGACCCATTTAAATTACACTGACTGTTGCTTTCAGCTTCAGAGGAAGTTAAATTCTTCCACATTATTCTCTAAAGTTGGCTTTAGAAAAATTAGCAAAACTGCACAGGCCAGGTTTCTGTGTCTGCCTCATTTTGAAAACTTGATGGTTCTTAATCATGACCACATACATAGTTTCTTAAAGAAGCAAGGTTTTTATGTAGCTATCCCCAGGAACAGCTTATACAAGCCAGAAAAACTGAACCTGGAATGCTCATTTGGCCCAAAGGTAGGAGCCAAGACTTTGACTATGTCCCATCACAACTAATTCTCTCAATTCCTGGAAATACTGAATTAGAAGAGAAAGTAAGCCAATTGCTCATCCAACTTGGAAGCATACAGTTCTTACCAGCAGAAAAATTAGAGATGCAGTGGTGAATTTGCATGTAAGCTTGAGAAATTCAGGACAATTTTATCAAAGATGAAGGAAATTTATTTCTCATTCCAACTACCACATTAATTAGCCTTTTTATAAGTTACAAAGGGTAAAAAACATTTAGAACTCTTAGAGATGGACAATATTTAGATGGTTTCCAAAGACCCTTTTCTTTTCTAGTCAGGATACTATATAAAAGTATATAGTATATGAATTTTTATCACAAAGAATACAACTTTCCTCCACAGCCTTTCTGGAGCACTCTTGAGCTTATGGCAAGTCGTTTTGGGATAGGCCGCCTCTCTCTCCTATACCTGAGAAGGAAAATAGCAATGATTTTAATTATGACATGTTTAACCTCAATTAAGGCATAATTAAGTGACCTTCTTCGCTTTGTATCAGTGAACGTACAAAGTAACATTGTATATATTCTCATGACAAAATGTAAAATTGCTCCTTGTCATAAGCTCTCATTTCCTAATGTGATCTCTATGACTTTATGACCCGACCTTTAAAATTAAAATAGACTTAAAGAACTTTAAAAACCATGATATAGGAGCCTTTTGATATGAGGAAATAATAGCGTTGTGGAATTAGATGGTCATTGAAGAAGTGAACTAATTAGCTCTTCGCTTATGAATTTATGCCTTATACAAGACATCATTTCAGAATGCAAGTGATTCCAGGTCAGGGCGCCTGAAAGTGATCTGGAAAGTGGTCTTTGAGATTATTAGCCTTCTGCTCTGCACAGTTCAGAACTGCTTATCTTCTTCCTAGTTCCAAAAATGCAGGCTGCATTGCTCTCAGTTAGATCTATAACAACTCTAACGCTCCAGTCCTCTTGCAAGAATTATATCATTAAAAACTCCAAGAGCATAAAGAAGCTTCTACAACTGTCTTTCATGTGTAATGAGTATTCTCCATTGCTGGCTTGACTTTGATAGGTCAACCTATCAAAGACCACACTTTTAAAGAAAACTCTCTGCATAAAGTCTACACTCCCATGTTGTAAATCTCAAATCCAACCTGGAGGTTGCTGGTTACTTCCACAACATGCATGTCACTGTTGCACCCATAGGTGTATCTTGACAAACTGGTCATCATTGCAGTTCAGAGTTCACATCTGGGTAAACATTTTGAAGTCTTCTTTCCCCTAGCAGCCTGAGTAGGAGTCTTTCAGTACAATAAGAGATTGCCAGGGGGAATTCAGTAATTCAGTACCAATTGGTCAGTATCAACTTGATTTCTCTGTGTTCTGTGACCAATGTGTACGGTATCTTCAGTGATAGGATCTTACCATCAATATATGATGCCATCAGGAACAATAACAATGTTTCACATTGTTTTGGTTATCTCCAGGACACCCCATGACCAACAACTTGAGAAGAATCTTACACTTGCCAATGGCTTTATTTGGCAACCTATGACATCTGGAATGAGCATAACCCCCTTTGTAGGGTAACTTCAGTTAAATTAGTTTATATAGCTATATACATATGCAAATGTATAACAAAGAAGCTTAGAGAATAGTAGGTTTCCATATGACTTTTCAAACATCCTTGGAATTAGTAATCTCTCCCTGGATCCTTTGCTTTACCCTCTCATTCCTGTACCACCTAAGCCTCATTGCTCATTACTACCCTTTTCTTTTTCATATAACCTTCAGGAAATTAAAAAAAAATTTTTTTGTATCCTAGGTCACAACATCTACTTCTAAAGTGACAGCTCCAGAGCAAGCAAGACAAGAAAGCCTCACTACAGATGTGAAGGATAACATGGTTAGTCTCAATCACAGAGAGTGGGCAGACATGAACTCTGGATGGTTGTATGTGCCCTAAAAACATGCATGAAGTCCCCTGTGGAAGAGCAGGGAAAATAGCACCTTTGTCCCCTGGAGAGGAGAGTACAGCATGCATGCCCAGTTCCTATTTAGTGTTAAATTGTCTTGGAAAAAGGAAGGTACTCGGAGGATGAAAAGCTGTCCTTTTCTTTCTGAGGGCAATCGTTTAAATCCCCCCATATTTAGAAGCCTGCTTATTATTCCACAACTAAGTTAATTTTAAAGTCTTTGCTCCACAGTGCTCCTAATACAAAGCAGATGTGAGAACTACCTCAGAACCAGGAGAAGCCCTCCTCTCCTATCTCTTCCAACCCCTGTCAGTTGCAAACAAGCCAAATCTAAACCAGCAACCATGCGTGTTTCCAATCAGCACTCCAGCTTTTTCCCTACGGAAGTTACTCCTTGGCATGCACAAGGGAAGGAAATGTTTCCTTCAAAAAGCTATGCCAGGACAGGGAGCAGCTGATTCTCACGATACTCAACATGCTAACCAGCCAGTGCAGTGAGAAAAATCAATGCAGGGGAAACAGCCAGAGACAGCCAAGAGAGACCTTGGGCCAGCAGAAACAATGTGGAAGACAGAGGAGGGTGTGGGGTACTCTTAGGGGGACAACAGGAACTTTTCTTATTGAAAGCCTACCATACTGTGGCTTCATCAGGGACTTCAGTGTATGCTGAGAATGCTCACTCTCTCTCTACCTCTCCCTCTCTCTCATGTTCCCTGGTCACAAACTACACACATGAAGTTCTACAATTCAAATTGAAGGTGGAGGCTAGCCTGTGTGGCCTGAAAGCACAAACTGAGCACAGCTTTAAACCAAAATTACCCCAACTGGTTTGTAATAACACTTTTACCTCTGCAGCAAGAAAATCTTACCATACCATAAAAAATCAGAAAAAGCCACAGTCACCCAAAAACTGTTAGGGGGCAAATAAAAATAGAAGAAACAGTAATTCTCTCGCCCTTTCTGGATCCTCCCACGCATGCTTCTCACCCATTTGCAGAAATGGTAGGGACTCTGTTGCTTGCAATTGAGTGATATGAGGTTTCTGCTCACACTTTGGAAGCAACGAATTACATGGGAATATTGCTATTGAATCCGCTTTAGTTTGAGGCTTTAAATGTACACGTTAAGAAAGACTTCTTGTGAGACTGCCAGGGTCACTTTCATTGTCTCCTCAGTCTTTATTGCAAGGAATTGGCAATGAGCCTGTCTTCCGTGTAAGTCTTGTCCTGGAAAAGTCACCAGTTCGGATGTGTATGCCCCTTTCTTTCTGACAGCAGTTCTCAAAGCAAAGCAAAGTAATGGTAACCATGGCAACAAGCAAAACACGGAAAGGCTGGCGGTTAATTCAATAAAGCTCTTGCTCACACAAACAGCTGATAATGTCTAATTGACTGAACAGATAGTGAGTAGCTGTCAGTTCTGGGAATTACACTAGATATTTATTTTGATCTATTTAATTTAAAATTGGAACAATAATTTATTTTATTATACAGTATGTTTATACAAATTTTAATGGTTGGTTTCATTACATGCTTGTTTTTAAATGGCAATTCAAAAACATTTATCACATGCTTATTATGAAGTCTTTTCCACTTTTACAAAGCACAGCAGAACAGACTTTAAATGCAGTAAATACAGAAAGTCAACGGACCATCACACTTCTTTTGAAAGAGCCTTTCAAGCAATAAGCAACTTGTGATGAAACCTCGTCTCTTGCCTTCTAGATCTGTGAACTTAGGTAAATGATTTGCTAATCCTCACTGAAACCATCTATTAAATAAGATCAAATTTAGCTGAGCTCTTTGGGTTACTGTGAGCCCTAATGAAAACAGAAAAAGTAGAGGCGGTCATAGAATGCTTGGTCCATAGTCAGCTCTCAGTCATTGTTGGTCACTGTATTCTGCAAGTGGCCTCAGAAAACTAATCTGCACACTTTCCTGAAAGGGCTCAGAAAACCAACCCTGAAGCCACACTGCCCATCAGAATTTGGTTTTCATAGAGATTTTTAAAGACCTCATGACTCTTTTTGTTTACCAAATTCCAAAGTACAGAATCAAAGTTGTCAACACAGAAGGACTCCAGCCAGGGACATTGGCATTAGCATTCCAGTAGACTGTTCATTTTAATTTTATGTAAAGAGAGGTCTCATGGTAGACTCACAGAATAGCACCCAGCACTCAATCTCAGACGAGTCAAGGCCCAACAGTTAGCCCTCATAAACTAACCATTCACTATTACTCTATGTAAATGCTACAATAAACCTATAACATCACACACACGCACACACATACACACACACACACACACACACACACACACACACACACTGAGTTGTTATGGTTTTCTATTCAACCAAAATGTGAGAAAATGCAGACATAAGTCTTTGAAGTCTTAGTGTGTGTGTATGTGTGTTTTCTAACAAAAGATTTTCACATGCAGATATGCCCACTGACACTTCTAGGTGTGATGCAGAGGTAACATGGAAACCCTTCAACTGATGTGTCAGAAAATCAGCACTCTTGCCTATTATCTTGTCTAGCACTTTTTCTATATCAGAGAAATAGTAATTGCTCTAAAGCAGAGTTTGGGTCCCAGTGTGGTGGGCAAGACACCTCCATAAGTATGCCCTTTAGGCAATAGAGCCTGAAGGACAGAATTCACTGGGATTCTTATTTCCTCTGCCCACATTATAGCACAGATCTCTTTAAATGAATAAAATATACAACTTTATTTATGTTCTATGCAGAAACCTGTAGAATTTTTTTTCTTGGCAGCTCAAGACTTCAACTTATTGGCCAGAAGACAATGCAAATCATCATAGTCACAGTGACTTAATACAACAGCCCACGTTCAGTGAAACCTTACCATGCAATGCTGAAGTTTCAACAAGGAATGCCTCCAAATGGGAGGCTATAGTGCCTCTTGCTATGGTTGCTGTCTGAACAGCAATCAGCTAAGATGGGTCTTCTAACCCTTTGGAGGCAACCATGGTGTTATATGAGCTCTCTATATTTTAAGACTTTACCTTAACTTTGCCATCTGAATAGGCAAATACAGCTTATTTGCTTGGACCTTCAGCTTTAATAGGGTGAATTACAGATTCTATCTTCAGGTACCTTACTCCCTCCCCTGCTCAGCTGCCTCTGCAAGAATAGGTCTGTCTCCTGACGAGGGCATGGTCTCCACTACTGTCTGTATAAATCTTCTAGGAGCTTTGCAACTGTCATCTGATAGAATATACTGTAGGGTGCCACACTCCCTCTCAAAGATTGGAACTGACATTCCTTCCGGCGAGAACCTTGGAGGTACACTATGCATCTAAATTACAAGAAGGTAGACATATCGTTCAGAAATTGAGTTTGCAGTTGAGATTTTAACTGAGGGCACTATTGCCTGCCTTCCATTCCATGAGAAAATTCCCCGGAGCTATAATAGGCAGATTTGATTTTCCCTTAAGTGTGATTACAGTATTTAAAAATACATATTTTGGGGATAACATGGCTTCTAAACACATGCCAACATCTTCATCTGGTGTTCATCTGCTTGTAAATCAGAAGGAAAACTGGCTCTATTTTGATTTCCAGTGAAGCATCATCTTTAAAACTTTCCAAGAATTATTTTGTCTCTGTGATTATTGTTTTTTACTTACTCCCTGTCTCTGGAATCTAACCCCTTTCTCCAGCATGTGACTTTGCTATAGTCCATTTTTGAATGTGGTTTGATAAATCAATGTGGTTTGTCACCTAATTTATTGTCCTAAAGCAATAATAAAAGTAGCCAAGCCAGGAAATCCACACTCTCCCTTCTTTGTGCTTCCTCCTAACTCCTGTGGGCTTGAGGAGAAAGCCATTTGACCAAGGGAAAAACAATGTGGAAAAAGACAGTGAGAAGGTGCCGGTTGCAAATACTTTAGTGGGAGTAGGTTCACTTTTGCCTTTTCAATCAGACTGGCAGCTTCATATCATTTTACAAAATGAGAATTTCCTGCGTGGAAAATGCTATACCACTACCATTCCGGGGCATACACAGGTAACTATGCATATACATGCATACACACATATCATATACATACACATACATAATATAAATGTACACACACATATAAGAGCAATTAATGAAAAAATAAGTCATAAATTTTAAAAAGAGCAGGAAGTGTAAGGTATGGGTGGGTTTTGAGGGAGGGAAGGAAAGAGGCAAATAATGTTATATTATATTCTCACAAAAATAAAAGAAACAATTTTTAAAAGAATCATTCTTTAGATAGAGCCAAAGCCCAATAACATTACATCTGAACAAAACTTGAGCACCAAGGTAAACTGTAATATATGTATTTGGGGGTTGCTCTCATGGTTTCCCTCAAAGACACAACAGATTTGATCCTGGCATGAACTCAGAGCTGAGACTCCATTGACTATGAGAAGGCTGGAGACCATAATGGGCTGGAGCATCCCTGTGTGAGGAAACTTTGTCTGGATCCTTGTGGAGATGATGCAAAACGTTGAAGGATTTAATAAGAAAGAAAAAGACAGCGAATGTTAGTGCAGTGAACATAGGGCAAACAATGAATGCCAAAGCTGGCCCTGCTGGCCCAGCTGGCCCTAATAGCAGACAGACACCTCTTGAGATCTGACGATGAAACCATTATAGAAACAGCCAAAGTGCCCAAGGGAAACATTCTAGAAGCAGAAAGTTTCAATTTGAGAGGACCAGAAGTTTGAACCAATAGAAATAATGATGGGGAAATTTAATGGATAAAAAGAAAAAAAACATTATAGCTTACAGTTTTCAGATTAAATAAAACCCCCAAAAATGTAGTCTGGGCATCTGGCATCTGCATATTCCTTGGGGCATGACATAGAGCTTGGGGGCTGCAAGAAGCCCAAAGACTTCTGTCAAGCGGGTGATGACATCTTAGCTCAAGGGCTAAAAGTATTGGTATGAACTCCTTTTATGCGGATCTAATGGATTTTATTCTTGTGTTTGTAAGAATGAAATGGAGACTAGCCTTTGCTTTAACTCCTAGAATCCTGACAGTGGCAGCAAGCCATTGTCGAAAACAGAATTACCATCTGTTGGGGGTTGTGATTTGAATGTAAAGTGAATGGATAAAGTAATTAATTTTTAAAAAGCAGACGAGCATTTCAGCCCACATAAGGGTTTCTTAATAAGTGGGGATTCTCTCATCTGGGAAGCTTCAGCTTCAGATATGGTTTCTGCAACACCTCCTCATGTCCAGCCATCAGCCTTCACTATATGTCCTCAGAACAGGGAAGAATCACAATGCCTACGACATAAGCACAGTTATTACCTAGGGGTAGAGACCACAGCTAAGTCTATGCCTCAGCCTACAATGCACTCAACAATCAAAGTATGCGTATAACCTTGGCAGATGGTTGCAGGTTCTCAAGACTGCATTATAAAGCTGCAGTAAAGTCTGTGCATATAAGTAGGAGTTTCCCTCACATAACAAGTCTGTTTCAAGAGGTCAGTTCATAAATCATACGTTTTGAGAATGGGAGAGTGTTTTACACAAAAATCCTTGTTTTTTTCATAGTGTGATGAGCTATGCTACATTAAAAAAAAAAAGAAATAGCCTGTAACATCTTGACTTAAAATGATTTTTGTCTCTTAGATGAAACCTAATGTAAATGATACCAACTCCCCAATTCTCAACTCTCCTTCCTTCAGTAAGCCTGGAATCTATGCCCTGTACCTTCCTTTAGGCTTAGGACACAAGATGGAGAAAGAGCATTGACTTCTAAGTTTTTCTTTTGGTTGTCTTGCTCAAACTGCTCATATGTCTGTGATTTCAGAGAGGAAAGGAGAGTCAGATCATAAAAAATAAACTGAGTGTTTACTAACTGTCTTTGCTGCAGTCTACATGCCTGCCCTTATCTATCTTAGAAGATGGGCTGGGCTAATGCTAATGGAGTATAAAGACGATGCGGAGTTAGCTAGAGACATGGGTGATGAAGATGACTTCTGTCTGAGGAAATGGACAGTGCTGGAGTAAGAAGAGTTACTTTGGAGCTTCTCTACCGCATTACCTACATAGTTTACGGTTAAAATCGATGTGCTTATAATCTTTCTGTATGACTTAAGAAAAAATATAAATAGTACCCTTGTGGAGTTCCTGGACCCTCCAGGTCTTTCTATCTCCCTCTTCTTAAAGGCACTCTGTCCAAAGTTTGGCTATGAGTCTCCTTTGATACCTTTCAGAGGTTCCCTGTGGAAGGCTCCTGTCTTCTTCCTGTCTTCCTCTACTTCTGATGTCTATCCTGTTTGCCCTTCTGAGTGAGGTTTCAGCCTCTTCCCTAGGGTCTTCCTTATTGTTTAGCTTCTTTAGGGCTATAGGTTTTAGTATGTTTATCCTATATTATATGTCTAATCTCCACTTATCAATGAGTATATACCACATGTTTCTTTCTGCTTCTGGGATACCTCACTCAGGATGATCTTTTCTAGTTCCCACCATTTGCCTGCATATTTCATGATTTCCTTGTTTTTTATAGCTGATTAGTGTTCCATTGTATAAATGTGCCACAATTTCTGTATCCATTCTTTAGTTGAGGGACATCTAGGTTGTTTCCAGGTTCTGACTATTATGAACAAAGCTGCTATGAACACAGTTGAGCAAATGTTCTTATTGTATGGTTTAGCACCTTTCAGATATATGCCCAGGAGTGGTTTAGCTGGATCTTGAGGTAGCACTATTCCTTAATTTTCTGAGAAAGCACCAGATTGATTTCCAAAGTGGTTGTACACCCAGGTGGGCCTGCAGAGACCAATACTTTAACCAAAGATCATGTATGAAGAAGACCTAGAATCCTGTTCAGAGGAAACCCATAAGCTGCTTTGTCTTCAGGTGGGCTCCCTAGTAAAAGGTATAGGAGCTGTCTCTAACATGAACTCAGTAGCCACCTCTTTGATCACCTCCCCCTGAAGGGTGCAGCATTGCGAGGCCACAGAGGAAGATGATGCAGGCAACCCTAATGGGATCTGATAGGCTAAAAGTCAGATACCAGGGGAGGAGGACCTTCCCTATCTAGACTAGGGAAGGGGCATAGGGAAGAAGAAAGAGGGTGGGTGGGACTGGGAGTTGATAAGGAAGAGAGCTACAGCAGGGATAAAAAGTGAATAAATTGTAATAAACAAATAAATATATTAATTAAAAATACATATATAACAGCAATGCAAAACCAATAATGCATTGTGCTTAATAATAAATTATGGCGAGATCCAAGATGGCTGCCACGAGAGAACACTGTGTCTGAGAGGTAGGAGAGCAGAAACAACGCAGCGACCAGGAGACTGAACTCTGGGACCTAAAACGCCAGCATTGTGAGTGCCAGGTGAGCGGAACTCCTATGGTGAGAAAATCAAGTGGGAAAACCCTAGGGACACCCAGTTATTACCTGGAGAAATTTCCCAGTGACCAGCGGCGCA
>JAQQSO010003440.1:0-13548 GCA_028658305.1 Pachyuromys duprasi
TCCCAGGCATCTTCCTCCCTGAAGTTTATTTTGGCCTGCCCCAAAGAGTAATGTGTCCATTCTCACTCCCCCCAGGGGAGGCCCCATCGCTAGTCAGGCTACTGTTCTTGTGTCATGTGAAGCGTGAACCTGCTCAGATCCTTCACCTCCTTGAGCCTGGCTTTCTCCCCTTTAAAGTGGATGTAACACAAGTTCTGGCTTCAGAGAGTCCTGTGAGTTCAATGGAAAGCTTTTGCTGAATAGTGTGTTTCAAGCAGCAGCAGGTGGGAGTGTCGTTTTAAAAGTGCATGTTGAAGGAGGATGTGAGGGGAAGAGTATGCATGTGGTCTTGTCTTTTTCTTCTTCTTCTTCTTCTTCTTCTTCTTCTTCTTCTTCTTCTTCTTCTTCTTCTTTTATAAGGTTTTTGAGACAGGGTTTCTCTGTGTAGCCCTGGCTATCCTGAACTCGTTTTGAAGACCAGGCTTGCCTCAAACTCACAGCAATCCGCCTGCCTCTGCCTCCTTGAGTGCTGGGATTACAGGCATGTGCCACCACCCCAAGCTTGTTAAAAAAAAAAGTGATTTGTTTTTGTTTCTGTTGTGTGTGTGTCTGTGTGTGTGTCACATGTGCTATACAGGAGGGGCTGGCAGAGGGTGTGGGATCCCCTGGAACTGAGTTATATGTGGTTGCCATCTGCCTGATGTGGGTGCTGGCAACCTAACTGATTCCTCTGGAAGAGCAGCAAATGCTCTTAACTGCTAAGCCATTGCTCCTGCCCCTCATATGTGCTCTTACTTCTTAAAAACCAAGTGGATATTTTGTACTTGTTAGGCTAGAAGGAATGAAATGTTTGCCTGATAGTGTCTCAGTTTATAATCCTACTGGGGTACTGACCCCGTGGGGCTCATAGACTGTCACATCTCCCAGCTTTTTGGACTAGGATATGGCTTTGTCTACTCAGTGAACTCTGTGGTGGGGCAGGATGTGTCACTGGTGACAGTGTTGCCAGCAGAACTTCACCCAGTGAGGGCCAGACACCTGTGTGTGTGTGTGTCTGTGTGTGTGTGTGTGTGTGTGTGTGTGTGCACGCGTGAGCGTGCGGGCGCAGAAAGGAGATGTCTGCTGGAGAGAAACTGTCTTTGAATGAGAGCTCTGAACCTGAGTTTTGAGACAGTTTGTTCTAAGCCCTTGATGAGTTTATTGAATATCCCAGTTCTCTGACTTGTTCTAAACAAAAAAAGGCTGGTTTCTCTAGCGTTGTGGCCAGCTTGTGGTTAGTCTCTGTTAAAATTAACACTTTATGTTGCTCTTTTTTTTTTCTTTTCTTTTATGTTTGAGATTAGTCTCCCTTCCTTTTCCTCCTTTCAAACTGTCCCATATACCGCTCTCTGCTGTCTTTCCAATTCAGGCCTCTTTTTTTCACTTTTTGTTATTGTATGAATATATGTATATATGCCTAACTATAACCTGTCTAGTCTGTGTAATGTTACTTTTATGTACGTTTTCAGAGCTGACCATTTTGTATTGCACGTCTAGTTGGTATGCTCCTCCCCAGGAAAAAACTGTCATGTTCCTAGCATTCCTTTGTTGCTTATTTCCCTGTGTAATGTTGAAGCTGTACTTTCCCCAGTCCAGTTTGCCATGTTAATTGGTGTCATCCTTGTTCAGAGTTTAGGCTGTCATGTTGGTGAGACTTTATGGAAGTGGCTTCTGATATACTAGGAAACACAATCTTACAGCAAATCCCCTTTTCCTTTTCTTTTCTTTTTAAGTTTATTTTACATTCCAAAATGTAGGGTACCTTCCCTCCTCTTCTCCAAGTCCTCCTTTTCCCCTTCCCCCTTCCTCTCTCCCTTTCCCCCAGATAAAAGCTCCCCCTCCCCTGCTATCAATTTTCCTGAGCACATCAACTCACTTCAGGACTGAGCATATCTTCATCTGCTGAGGACAGGCAAGGCAGCCCCGCCAGAGGTAAGTGATCCAAAAGCAGGCAACAGAGTCCTTTTTAGAAACAGCCCCGTCCTCCATTCACCAGGTGATGCATATGAAGACCAACTCGTCTGTTGGCTACATGTGTGCAGGGGGCCTAGGTCCAGATTATGCATACTCATTAATTGATGTCTCAAGTCTCTGAAAGCTGATGTCTCATCTGACTGGGTTAGTTGTCTCTGTTAGTCTTCTTGTGAGGTTCTTGTCCCTTCCAGGTCCTTCCATCTTTCCCTCAGCACTTCCACAGGACCCCTAGACCTCTGCTGCATGCTTGGCTGCAAGTCCCAGCATCTGTCCAGATCTGCTGCTGGCTGGATCCTCCCAGACTACAGTCAAGTTAAACTCCTGTCTGCAAGCTTAGCAGGGTATTATTATTAGTGTCAGGGTTTGGCTCTCTACCATGTGGTGGGTCTCAGGTTGGGTCAGTTATTGGTGGGACTTTCCCTCTATCTTGTTCCCTCTTTATCCCTGCACTTCTTGAAGGCAGGGTAATTTTTAGATCACAGGTTTTGTCGGTGGGTTGTTGATCCCTCCTTCCACTAGTCCTACCTAGCTTGGAGGTGATCACTTCAAGTCTTCATGTCCCCCTATGTTAGGGGTCTCAGCTAGAGTCACACCCATGTCCTCTGGCTCTTACAGTCTTTCTGCTCCCTCTTCCACATTGTTCCCTGAGCCTTAAGAGAGAAGGTCTTCTTAAATTAATACTTAACTTAAGGTTTTATTTATTATATATTTATTTAGTCATCATATCTGTGATGATATATATGGTATTTTTGTTTTCACTATGACAGTATATATTCAAATGTGATTCCCAAAGTTCATTTTCTTACTGATGTTTTTATAGGCAAAGAGCACTAATACTTTCTAGTTGATAAACCAAGTTGAGGCATGTTTAATGCCACAGTCCCTTCTGCCACACCAGTGGATTAAAGAGAGGCTGTGATTTCCCTGTCATTGTCTTTACAGAAATGAACCATTGTTTCATTCCACAGGATCAGTGCGATGCTGCACAGCACCATAGCTAGCGTAGGTATGTAATGTACAGCCCAAGACCTCAATTCCCATTTAGTTTTTCCAAGGAAGTAAATGGAAAAATGGGTTTTGTTTCTAGGCTATTTGTGCTAAGTCACAAAAACTGATTCCCATAGTGCTTCCTGATTATCTAGACGAAGGCAGTCATATACTGGTTTGAACAGCATAGGCAGCAAATGGAGATTTCTTGAGCTCAATTTCAGATTCCACAATATATGAGATTTTAATCCTTGGGACATTGCTGAACCACTGCTATCTATGAAATCATAGAGGCTATGCTTGTGAGGCAATTCTCTTTGGAAGGGATTAAATTCGTTATTGCAAAGTAATCCAGAATTAAATATTAGAGACAACAATAGCTGAAGGTCATATTTGTATTTATGTAAGAGTCATCATTATATAATATATTTTATGTGTTAGGCATTGATCGGAACTCATTGGAGTCTTGAGAGTCAGTTCACAGTCTGTTAGTAAAAATAGAGACTTTTAAAAGCTTAGAACACACACGCACACACAAAGCTTAGTGTAGAAGATGCTGGCCCTGATTAGCAGAACAATGGATGAGGCATCCAGGCACGAAGTAGGAGATATCAGACTAATTTAGTGTAATCAGTAAGGTATATATGAATAAATAAATTAACATTGGGCTGAAACCTTAATGCTTAGTGGGAATTATACATTAGAAAGGGGGGAAAGTTGCGTATAAATAGATGTTTGAGGAACTGAAAGCCAAAATGAATACATTCAAAGGGGTTTCAGTGATTAGAAACTATTCTCTCTATGGGCCAAATTCTAGTTCCTTTATCAGTGTGACAACAGGATCTTGAGGCACACAGAGTTTTTAGTGTATATTACTATATACACTGAATAGTCACACCACAATTATTACACTGTAACCCTACTGCTTAAACATTTGCTTACTCTTAAAAGCAATATTCCATATACATTTGTGCACTTGTCTACTTATTTGTATTTCTAGTCACAGAATTAGTGGTTTGTATGGTTTTGTGCATGTATATCATGGTGCAAACATCAAGCCCTATTTCCATGAATAGTTGTGCCCCTTCTTAGTAAGCATCACCAGCATTGAATGGACTGTATCTTTTTCACATCTGTGTCTTCCCAAAGCATTGTTAGGTGTACAATATATTAGCTATCTGATGGGTAAACTAGAACATCTTAATGTTATTTTTATGTGTTATTAGCATAAAATAAAGTACACATACTAAAGTTGTTCACTTTGATACATTTAAATATATGTGTGTAACTGTTACTAGAATTAAAATAATCATTGTATTCTTCTAGAATACTTTTATTACATTTATTTAGGGGGAATGTACACACATGCCACAGCATGCTGGTGAAGGCCAAAGAACAATCCTCAGGAGTGTTTTTTTTTTTTTCGCTCCACTATGTGGAACATGGGGATTGAATTCTGGTTTTCAGGTTTTGAAGCAAGCCTCTTCACAACAACCACTGAGCCAGATCCCACTGGCTGAGATCCAGAACAATCATTGTATTATTTATCACCAAATTTCTTCATGACCTTTTATAATTGTTGCCTTTGTTGCTTTTCTCTACCTTTCCTCCATCCTAGGCACATTTATCAGCTTTCCATCACAGTAAATTACATGTAATTTCCTGCCATTTATGTAAGTAAGTTTAAATAGTGCT
Organism: Pachyuromys duprasi; assembly: GCA_028658305.1. Lineage (NCBI taxonomy): Eukaryota > Metazoa > Chordata > Mammalia > Rodentia > Muridae > Pachyuromys > Pachyuromys duprasi. The sequence continues at coordinate 4,675 of JAQQSO010003440.1, forward strand.
TTTCTAGCTTTAAATTTTTTTTTCATTATTTTGAATTAACTTGAGAAGGAATGAGGTTTGTAGTTTCATTGGCACACCTTCATGAATATATTCCATCATGTTTTGTTCTTTTTTCTTTCAATATTTTTTGTTATTAGTTTGTCTTTGTTTTCTTCAAGACAGGGACCTCTGTGTAACCTTCGCTGTCCTGGACTCACTTTGTAGACCAGGCTGGTCTCAAACTCACAGAGATCCACCTTTCTCTGCTTCTCTGAATGCTGAGATTACAGGCTTGAGTCACCAAGCCCGGCTTCTTTTAATTTTTTTTTGAGATTATATATAGTTTCAACATTTCTCTCTTCCCTTACCTCCCTGTACATCCTCCCATAGTACTCCCATACTACTGAGATTAAAGCCATGAACTATGACACCCAAATTGACAGTTAGTCCGTTTTCCCCTTGTTTGAATGATTTCACTCAACATGGTTTTTCTTTTGTTTTTCATGAGTGACACATCCCTGCTCTTCTTCATACCTGTGCCCTCTTTTGTCACTAATTGTTGTTGCATATACTCTGCTGCTCCATAACCCACCCATCTCTTCCCTCTTGTCTTCTCCTTCTTCCTTCTGAAATGCTTCTTCGCCCATTCATTCCACATATCGTTCTCTTTTGTTCCACACTTCCCCTTCCCCTTAGACATCTCCCTTCTCATAATTCCTTTTCTACTTTCATTCACATATATGTATACATATATATTTTAATTTAGGTTTTGCATATGACAAAAAAACCAAAACTTTTATTTTTCTTTGTCTTATTTTGTTTAACCTAATGATCTCTAGTTCCAACCATTTTCTTCTTTTTTTCTTTAAATGATTTATTTATTCTTTTTAAAATAATTTATCTATTTTTATATTAATCACAGGTTATGTACTTTGTATCCTAGCCATAGCCCACTTGCTCATTCCCTCCCACTCTCCTCATCCCTCCCTCATCTTCTCCCTGCCCATTTCCAAGTCCACTGATAGGGGAGGACCTCCTCCCCTTCCCTCTGACCCTAGCTTATCATGTCTCTTCAGGGCTGGCTGCAATGTCCTCTTCTGGGGTCTAGCAAGACAGCTCCTCCCTCGGGGGGGGGGGGCGGGTGTCAAAAGAGCCAGCCATTGAGTTCATGACGGAAATAGTTCCTGTTCCCCTTACTAGGGTACCCAGTTGGATACTGAGCTACCATGGGCTATATCCGAGCAGGGGTTCTAGGTTATATCCATACATGATCCTTGGTTGGAGAAACAGTCTCATAAATGACCCCTGTGCCCTGATCTATTTGGTCTTTGTGGAGCTCTTGTCCTCACTAAGTCTTACTATCTCCCCCTTCTTTCATATGATTCCCTGCACTCTGCCAAAAGTTTGGCTGTGAGTTTTAATATCTGCTTTGATACATTGCTAGTTAGAGTCTTTTTTAAAAAACATTTTTATTTTATATTAATCACAGGTTATGTACTTTGTATCTCAGCCGTAGCCCTCTCCCACATTCCCTTCCTATCCCTCCCATCCCTCCCTCATCTCCTCCCTGCCCCTTTCCAACTTAGAGTCTTTCAGAGGCCCTCTGTGGTAGGCTCCTGTCCTGTTGCTTGTTTTCTCCTACATTCAATGTCCATCCCATTTGTCTATCTAAGTGAGGATTGATCATCTTACCCCGGGTCATCTTTCCTGCTTATCTTCTTTAGGTGTATAGATTTCAGTATGTTTATCCTATCTTATAGGTCTATATAAGTGAGTATATACCATGTGTTTCTGCTTTTGGGATACCTCACTCAGGATGATCATTTCCAGGTCTCACCATTTGCCTGCAAATTTCATGATTTCCTCGTTTCTAATTGCTGAGTAGTATTCCATTGTGTAAAAGTACCATAATTTCTGTATCCATTCCTTGACTGAAGGACCTCCTCCATTGCTGGTGGGAATGCAAACTTCTACAACCACTCTGGAAATCAATTTGGCGCTTTCTTAGAAAAACAGGAATAGTGATTCTTCAAGAACCAACCGTACCACTCTTAGGCATAGATCCAAAAGATGCTCAAGTACACAACAAGGACATTTGCTCAACCATGTTCGTAGCAGCTTTATTAGTAATAGCCAGAACCTGGAACCAACCACTTTCTTGAAAGTATTACTTCATTTCTCTTTATGGCTGAGTAAACTTCCATTGTGTATGTAGTAAATTTCCCATATCTGCTTCTCTCCTGGTACATATCTAGGCTGATTTTCAACCTTGGCTATTGTGGACACAGCAGGAATAAACATGGGTTTGCAAGCATCTCTGTGTCAGGCTGTAGAGTCTTTAGGTCAGTACTCAGGTCCTTCTTTTTCTATTTCTTTAGCATATGTATTTCTTCCTTTGGCCAACAAATAACATTTTACCAAAAAATAAAGACATAGTCTGTTATGTAGCCCTGGCTTTGAAAAGGCAATCTTTCTGCTTCAGCCTCCAAACTACTGAGATTAAGGAAATGAACTATGACACCCGGATTGATAATTAGTCTGTTTTTTCCCTTGTTTGAATGATTTCACTCAACATAATTTTTCTTTTGTTTTTCATGAGTGACACATCAATATACAGATGCAGTACACTTTGTATAATCAGTCACCCATGAGTGAACATTTTAACCATTAGCAGCTTGGATCTGTAATAAAAATCCAGGTGGCAAGGACATGCTTTCACTTTTATTTTTATTTCATTTTTAAAATATTTATTATTTTTAACCTTATTTTAATTCATACATCCTGATTATAGTACCCGCCCTCCTCTCCTCCCAGTCCTTCCTTCTCACCCTCTTCACCCTATCCCCCCTTCCCTTATCCTCAGAAAATGGGAGCCCCCCCAACTCACCCCAGCACATCAAGTCCCATCAGGACTGATCTCCTCCTCATCCACTTATGACAGGCAAGGCAGCCCTGCTAGGGTAAAGTGATCAAAAACAGCAGAGTCCATGTAATAGCGGCACCCTCTCAAATTACTAGGGGACCTACATGAAGATCAAACTGCCTATTTAGTTACATATGTGTAGCGGGCCTAGGTGTAGTTAATACATGCTCTTTGGTTGGTGCTTCTGTCTCTGTAATCCCCATGGGTCTAGGTTAGTTGACAATATTGGTCTTCTTGTGGAGTTCTTGTCCCCTCCAGGTCCTTCTATCCTTCCCTCACACTCTTTTTTTCCATTTATTTATTTATTTATTTATTTATTTATTTATTTTTATATTAATCAGAGGTTAGGTCCTTTGCATCCCAGGCGTAGTCCCCTCCCTCTTTCTCTCCCACTCTCCCCATCCCTCCCTCATCTCCTCCAAGTCCACCTACAGGTCCCCTTCAATCCGACCCCAGTTCATCTTGTCTCCTCAGTGTTGGCTGCAATGTCCTCCCCTGGAATCTAGCCAAGCTGTTACTCCCTGGCGTGTATGGGGGAGGGTCAAAGAGTCAGCCATCAAGTTCATGACTGAAACAGTCCCTGTTCCCCTTACTAGGGTCTTCAGCTGGACACCGAGCTACCATGGGCCACTTCTGAGCGGGAGTTCTAGGCCATATCCATACATGGTCCTTGGTTGAACAAACTGTCTCGTATAAGACCCCTGTGCCCTGCGCAGTTTGGTCTTCCCTCCCACTCTTTCACAGGACTCCCTGAGCTCTGCCTGATGCTTGGCTGTGAGTCTCAGCATTTGATTCAATCAACTCATGCTTTAACTTCAAATAAACAAAATATTTTTTCTTTTTAGTTTATTAATTTCATTAATACATTTTGTTCTTTGACAATTACTAATATATTTACCTTATTCATTATTGCTAGTGTAGGTTGTGTGTATGATTTCTGTAGGTGCATTCATACCATGACATACATGTGGAGGCCACAGTCAAGTTCTTGGAGTCAGCTCTCTCCTTCCACATTTATGTGGATTCTAAGAATCAAATGAGGGTTGTCAGACTTTCAGGGCAAGGGTTTTTAACCACTGAGCCATCTTGCTGGCCCTTTTAAAATTAAAATTTTAGGTTAGTATACATTATGAAAATTCATTAAGGCATTTTCACACATACTTGTTCTTATTCACATCCCTCCCCCAATGCTTTCACAATTCTACTACTTCCTTTTGGCTGGTTCCATTTCTTAATAGTTGTCCCACACTCCTGCTTTTAAGCCACATATATTCTATTTAGCTTCTCTTTCTCTTTCCCCATCTCTCCCTTAAAATCTCTTCTTACAGACAAATGTGGTGATACCTGACTGTAATCCCAGTACTTGAAAGATGAAGACAGGAAGATATCAAGTTTGTGGCTAGCCTGGGCTTCATGAGAACCTCAAAAACAAAAGAAAGGCTCATGAGATGCCTTCGTAGGGAAAGGTCTTACTGCCAAGCCTGAGAGTCTGGGACTCAGAGTGAAAGGAGGGAACATACCTTTGTAGGTTGTCCTTTGATGTCCACACACTCACACATGCACAGTCAGACACACACACACATGCACACAGACACACACTGAGACATACACCTACATAGTCACACACACATACCACAAAATAAGTGTAAACATTTTAAAACCCAGAAAAAAATGGCGAAAACTACAAATTAAAACAAAACAAACTTTTTCGTTTCTCATGATCCCTTCTCTTATCCTCCTCTTACTCCTGCTACTGGTCACTTTTTTTCCCAAATAATCCCACGCTTACATCCCTCTGTCCGTGTGTGTCCGTGTGTGTGTGTGTGTGTGTGTGTGTTAATTGGGGTTGCTCGTATAGCATGGGTAGGTTATTTTTTACTGGAGCATGGGTTATTTGCTAGTGGCTATATCACTGACAAAAGTTACTCTCAATCCCCTAACATCCATTAACTGCTACTAGCTAGCTCCTTAGCAAGGAGTGGAACCTTACAAGCCCTTTAGCCATGCATGATAGAATGTTAAAAGAGCGCCATCTTGTGTAAGTAATAAAAGCTACTGTGTACATGATTACAAAACCTGTATCCTATCCAACAAACAGTGCACTCCTCTCTACAGCTTTTACCTACTTCCCACATTATCTTCCACAATGTCTCCTGGGCTTTGGAAGAGGTTAGATAGATTTCCCTTTTAAGGATAAACACTCAACTTACTTTCACCATTTGACCATATATAAGTCTATACGTTCACCATTATGCACTGCAAAAAGAAGTTTCTCTGGCCATGGCCAAGAGCAGGACTAATTTATAGATATAAAAATGAAGCTTTAGAAGGTAGTTTGACTACCAAACCATTTATCAAATGAACAGTAATAAATTTTCCTGGGTGCCTGTGACATCCACAGCCATGGACTTTTAATCAGAGTTACACCATCAGACATGAGTTCCTTCCCATGAAGCAGACAGACCTCAAATCCAATGGTCAAGTTGACACATTTTACAATTAAAATCTGAGTGTTTTAACACATATATAGATTTTTGTTACTATTATCACAAGCAAGATAAAGAGTAGTTACCCAGAATATTTCCTTATAATTTTTTCATGGTTGTACGATCTTCGCACCCGTTATATAACACCCACTGAACATTTTCCCTTTATTCTGAGTTCCATCCTATATAAAACATCTCAGGTATGTGTACATGTGCATGTATATGTATTTGTGTGTATATTGGGAAATACAAAATATTAGAACTTTCTAACTTAACAAAAGCTTCAACACAGCTTCATTGGTAAAGAAATTAAGAGGTTTTTAAGATGCATTTGATCTGGTGATATAGCTCAGTTCCTGATAAACCTGAGTTTGAGCCTGAGAACCCACTAAAGGTAGGAGAGAACAGACTCCACAAGGTTGTCCTCTAACCCCTAGAAGTCCATAACGGAGTGTGTGTCGCCACTCTACATGATGCAAATATACACAATATAAAAAGATTAGATGTCTTCAAGGCCTGGAGGAATTGATCTAGAAGCCTCCTTCCTGAGAACTAGCTCTCAGGTTGCCCAAGGAGAAAAGAAATCAATAGTTTTACCTAGCTGTGAAGGCTACAAACCACACCAATGACAAATGTGATATTTCCAATAGTGAAATAGTGGCACTTATATCTTGGGGGTAACTAACGCTGTCTAGTTAGATTTAAGGCCCACTAAATAAAAGGTAATTCATTTCTGGTACTGTAAATATACCCATCTTGAAAGTAGAGTAGAACATATTACTGCCATTTACATTAAACCAAAGTAATTTGTAAATATTTTTAAATACTTGTCCTTATTTCCACAGATAAACATAGCTTTTACCCCTCATCAAAAAAAAATTCCTTTTGCAATAGAAAGAGACTATTTTACAAAAATCCGAAACCTGTCAAACTGCAGAGAACAACAGACCATATATTTGCAACAAAGCCTCTACACCTAAGGCTCAAGAAAAAATGTGGAAGAGGGGGTGTGCAAAAATAGTAGGAGACAGAGAATCAGGATATCTGCTGTGATATAATGTCCTCCGAACATGAGAGGGAAGGTACACCAGGAAATCTCAACAATATGGTTGTATAAACTAGACCAGCATAACACCACCAGTTGACTTGCCAGCTTAGATTGGGCAATTATCACAAGGCCCCACAGCTAAATGAAGAGTTAGAGGCAATCAGGAGCTTCTACGAGAAGCAGATTTTGTTTTCTCTGTGGACAAGTCCCAAATGAATGAGCTAGTCATATGGTCATCTCAGAATACATACACATACAAGTAACAGTAGATGGACTGAGTAGGTTTATGTGTCCGTGTGTGTGTGTGTATGTGTATGTGTGTATAACAATTAAAAAGAAGATATTAATTTAAGAGGAAGTAGAACAGGAGAGGTAGAAATAATGTAAATACAGTTTTAATGCATGAAAATTTCAAAAAAATTAGATAAAAGATCATGTGTCGGGTGCTAGAGAGATGGCTCAAAGATTAAAAGCATTGGCTGCTTTTCCTGAGGTCCTGAGTTCAAAGACCAGCAACCACGTAACCATCTATTAATGAGATCTGTTGCCTTCTTCTAGCGTGCAGGCAGACATGCAGACAAAACACTGTATACATATTAAACAAATAAAAATATCAATTGTCTATGTGCATGCATTTGTGTGTATGTGTACATGTGTATAAATGCAGATGTGCATGTGCCGTGACATGTTTGTGCAGGTGAGAGAACAGACAGCTTTATGTATTGGGCCTTACCTTCAAACTTGCTTGATACATCTTTTTGGTGTTTGCCACTGTGTGCACCAGGCTAAAAACCTCTGGAACTTTTGGGGAGTCTCCTGACTTTTGTCTCTCATCGGGATTACAGATACAAGCTACCACAGTTTGCTTTACCTGGGTCCTGGCGTTTTAAACTCAGGTCCTCGTACTTGCACAGCCAGTACTTTACTAAGAGAGCCAGCCGTGTTTTATTACTGATGAGTGATAGTCCACTATCTGTCTTTTTGTATATTTGAGGGGAAATACTCAATAAAATAAAAATCACACCGTGAAATTTAACAAAAATCATACAAAACTTTTCTGATAACACTCAATTATTTTTACACACACACTAGGTGGGAGTATAAACGTGAAAGCATCACTGTAATGGTCACACTCTAGCAAATGGAACCTTCTGCATAAAGGACATTTATAGGAAAACAAATCTGTTTCTATAGAAATACTGTGACAAAGGATCTCAAAGTCAACACTTTTCAATTTTTAAATGGACCAGGCCGAAGCTTGGTTCCAGTTTTCTCTGCAAGCTTGAGTGAACACTAACATTGACTCGTTGCTAGGTTCCCTACAGCACTAATGACCCACATAGGGTAAATACTGAACAGGCTCTAAATATTTAGAACTTCTCACTGTGGACACAGGTAGACATCTCGATGGTTTACTTTCTTTTTATTTTTAAATTATTTTTTAATTTTAATTTTATTTTTATTTTCACTTATTTATTTATTTATTGCACTTTATTCACTTTGTATAACAGCTGTAGCAACCTCCCTCATCTCCCCAAATCCCACCCTCCTTCCCTCTTCTCCTCCCATGCCCCTTCCCCAGTCCATTGATAGGGGAGGTACTCCTCCCCTTCCATCTGACCCTAGCCTATCAGGTCTCATCAGGACCAGCTGCATTGTCTTCCTTTGTGGCCTGGTAAGGCTGCTCCCCCCTCAGGCAGAGGTGATCAAAGAGTCAGCCACTGAGTTTTCCTTTGAGACAGTCCCTGTTCCCCTTACTAGGATACCCACTTGGACACTGAGCTGCCATGGGCTGCATCTGTCCAGGGGTTCTAGGTTATCTCGGTGTATGGCCCTTACTTGGAGTATCAGTCTCATAAAACACCATTGGACTCAGACTTTTTGGTTCTGTTGCACTCCTTATGGAGTTCCAGTCCCCTCCAGGTCTTTCTTCCCTTTTTTTAAGTAATTTATTTTTTTATATTAATCACAGGTTATATACTTTGTATCCCAGCCGTAGCCCCCTCCCTCACTCCCTCCCACTTTCCCCATCCCTCCCTCATCTTCTCCCTGCCCCCCTCCAAGTCCACTGATATGGGAGGACCTTCCCCCCTTCCATCTGACCCTAGCTTATCATGTCTCTTCAGGGATGGCTGCAATGTCCTCTTCTGGGATCTAGTTAGGCTGCTTCTCTATCAGGGGGATGGGGGGACGGTCGACAAGCCAGCTATTCAGTTCATGACAGAAATAGTCCCCGGTCCCCTTACTAGGGTACCCAGTTGGGTACTGAGCTACCATGGGCCACATCCGAGCAGGGGTTATAGTTTGTATCCATACATGGTCCTTGGTTGGAGAAACAGTCTCATAGATGACCCCTGTGCCCTGATCTATTTGGTCTTTGTGGAGCTCTTGTCCTCACCAAGTCTTACTAACTCTGCCTTTTTTCATATGATACCCTG